>APFE031655255.1:18863-55253 GCA_000404065.3 Pinus taeda
TCAATGGACTTTATCGAAGGATTACCAGTATCTGAAGGCAAGGACAAGATTTTCGTAGTAGTCGACAGACTCACCAAATATGCTCACTTTATGGCAATAAAGAAGTCATACTTAGAAAAAGAAATCGCTGAAATATTTTGCAAAAATATATATAAGTTGCACGGTTTTCCAAAAGTCATTGTAAGTGATAGAAATGCCAAGTTCAAAGGTAATTTCTGGAAGGAATTGTTCAACCATGTAGGAACTTACTTAAATATGAGTTCCGCTTATCACCCGCAAACAGATGGCCAAACAAAAGTTGTTAATAAATGTTTGGAGGCCTACCTACGTTGCTACGCTACAGAAAAACAAAATAAATGGGCTCAATGGTTACACCTTGCTGAATGGTCGTATAACTCCACCTATCATACATCAGCAAAAATGACGCCATTTCAAGCCCTATATGGGTACGAACCCCCGAAATGGAAAGATCTAGCTATTGTCCAAACAAATCTACCTGCTGTTAAAGATCAACTAGAAGAAACCCAGAAAATCGTCCAAATATTAAAAGCAAATCTAAATAATGCAAGGAATCGTATGAAGCAACAAGCAGACCATAACAGAACCGAAAGAGAGTTTGAAGTTGGAGAATGGGTATTTGTTAAGCTCCAACCATACAAACAATTATCCTTAAAACATAAGGGAAAAAACAAATTGGCACCAAAGTTTTATGGACCTTATCAGATTACAAAAAAGATTAGCCAAGTTGCGTATGGTTTAAGCCTTCCAGAGACAAGTCGTGTTCACAACGTCTTCCACGTATCTTGCCTTAAAAGGGCACTAGGTAACAATCAAACAGCACAAACAACACTTCCATCCCTTGATGATGAAGGAAGAGTCATTTTAGAACCAGAAGGTATTTTGTCTACTAGAGAAAGAAAGCTTCGATATGGTACTATCAAGGAATATATGATCAAATGGAAGGACTTTCCCAAAGAAGAAGCTTCTTGGGAGAATGAAGCATTTTGTCAACAACATCCGTCGTTACGTATGCTTTGAGGACAAAGCATTCTTTCGAGAGGAAGGCAATGTTATGTAAAAATCAGTTAGATTAGGCTATTATTAAATATTAGTTAAATTAGATGAAAGGGCACGATCATAAGATCACGCCCTTTCCCCAAAGGGTGTTCCTGGCGGTATATAAGCCAGGCTCCCACAATTGTAATCTCATCATCTGTACTTTCATCTCTTTTAATAAAATATTTATATATTCATTTTGCATTCTATTATTTTCTGTTTCAACTTCTTAAACTATTCTCTTTCTTCAATATCTGGAGCTTGATCTATAATCATTTGTTGTTAACCTATTGCACTGTGAATTGTCATCTATGTGAGTTTCCATCAAGGAAAACACCTGTATCATAATGCCAACTGCTCAAAACCCCGCTATCTATATTGTATATATCATAAATATGAGTGAAGATACAAATCTTGTTCTCACTAGAACAATTTTGTACAAGTATGTTCACCTCTCTCAGCTCACAAGCTAGCTCTTGGCCAACACTTATCCAATTCTACAGCTCTCCAAGCTCCTAATCTCTTGCATAATTCCTATGATGAATAGCCCATATTTAAAGGGAATTCATGCTTCCAAAACTACGCAATCCAAACATAGGATCAATCTCTTATGCATGCATGATATTTACACTCCAGTAAATAATACCACTGATACTACACTGCTCCTACACTCTAGTCTCAACTGGGTCTTTCTATGAACTGACATGCAATAGTTTCTCATGAGGGAATTTTTAGTTAACTAGAGTAGCACTAGTGTATGCATTAGTGCACCAACTGACTGCTAGTCCTCTAGTAGTTCCAAAAACAATTTAGAACTAATTTAACTGAACTTAACTCAGTAAACTGAGTGATCTAATTTCCAACTCAATTTAACCCATATTGGACCCCTAAAACTTAGGGAGAACATATACATGACTAAAAAAATACTTCCAACTCGAAATTCCTAATCTAATTAAGTTAATTAAACTTAATTAACTATTTACAAGTTTCTATGAGAATAGAATTCGATTTTAATTCTCAGTTAATTCAAGGACAAATTAAACTGGAATTTATTGTTGTCATTTCTCAACAATCCCTCTCAACAAGAAAGGGATTATCAGCTACCCCGATATTGTCTCTGTGAAACTCGAATTTACATCTTGACAATCCCTTTTTCAAAATGTCAGCATTTTTCTCCTCTGTGGGAATTTACTCTAACAACATAATCTGCCTCAATACACAATCTTTGAAATGATGATATCGAATATCAATATGCTTGGATCGATCATGAAAAATTGGATTTTCAGAGAGTTTGATACAACTTTGATTATTGCAGTAAATCATATTTGGATCTATCTACTGACCAAACCAGGATCCTCCTCATCCAGCTGGCCTCACATGCTACTTGAATCACAGCCATGTACTTTGCCTCTACCGAACTGAGTGCAACCGATCTTTCTTTCCTGTTGTACCAAGAAATTATCGCTAACCCAATACTGAATATCCCACCTAATGTGATCTTCCTGTCGGATGGACTCCCTGCCCAATCTACATTAGTGAAGCCTTGAAGCTTCACTCCCTCTGTCTTTCTGTACAATAATCCATATTGAGTAGTGCCCTTGAGGTATCTCAACACATGCTTTATCGCCTTCCAATACAGCTTGGTAGGCGTAACCATCGCTTGACTAATCTAGTTAAATGCATAACACATATCTGGTCATGTGTTCACCAAGTACATGAGTGAACCCACAAGCTACCTGTAAATAGTAGCTTCCACTACTTCCCCTAAAGTAGCATCCTCCTTCCTCCAGTTACCTGCTAGAGGAGTCTCCATGGGTTTTCTTCTCTCCATGCATAATCTCCTAAGTATCTCGTTGGAATACTTGCCCTGAGACACAAACAACTCCCCATCTCCCTGCCATACCTCCATGCCAATAAAGTAATCCATGAGCCCCATGCCCTTCATCTCAAACTCTCTTGCAAGGTCCTCCTTGCAAGATTTGATTAGTTGATCATCACTTGTCAGTATGACATCATCAACATAAAGTACAATGATCAACAATTTATCTTCCACCACTATGTGGTACAGGTTTGCATCCGCTTCACTCTTTGTGAAGCCCAACCCAATGAAGTAGCTATCTATCTTGGTGTACCAAGCACGGGGTTCTTGCTTCAGCCATATAATGCTTTCTCAGGCACACATGCGACTCATGGTCAAAGGTATCAAAACCTTCAGGCTACTCTATGTACACCTCTTCCTCAATCATGCCATTAAGGAAGGTTGTCTTCACATCCATCTGATGTATCTTCCAACCCATCTGTGATGATAGTGCCAATATAGATCTGATTGATGAGTACCTTGCAATAGGAGCAAATGTCTCATCATAGCCAGTCCCCTCTACCTGTGAAAAACCACAGGCCACAAATCTAGCCTTATGCTTCTCCACACTACCATTTGCAGCTTGCTTTACCTGGTAAGCCAATGGGAACTCACCACTGACTTGTCCTCCGGTCTCAGTACCACATCCCAAACACTATTATGAACTATGAAGTCATACTCCTCCACCATGCCATCAAACCAAACTGGTTGTTGCATTGCTTCCTTAAAGGAAGGTGGCTCTATCACAACTCATTCGCCCATAAGAGCCATGTATCCAGTGTACCTCTCAGGTGATCTCCTCTTCCTATGCTGAGAAGTGGGTGCTCCTGCATTCTCCCATGCATCATCCAAAAATATGTCAGCCTCTTTGGTGCAGTTTATTCCCTCTCTAGAAGACTCTTCCTGAGTGGATATCGCCACTCCCAGATCCTTTGCATGTGGCTTCTCCACATCAATATGAGGCTCCTCAATATTAGGAGCTAAAATCTCCTCATCTGCATGTAGCTCAAGCTCCCTCTCAAGGGAAACTCGCATGGCCTTCTCCTCATCCAATATGACATCCCTGCGAACCACTACCATCCTACTGGTCGACAAGTACACCTGATAGTTGTGAGGTGTATCAATGTACCCCATAAATATCCCCAGCTCTGTTGTCAACTCAAGCTTCTTTCGTGCATATTTTGTCACTTGAAAATATACCAATGACCAAAAAATCCTGAAGTGACAACACCTGGCCTCTTACCAAAATAAACCTCCTCTAGTGTCTTCACCTCAATTATACGATGTGGGTTCTGGTTTTGAACATAAACCATTGTGTTGTAGACCTCAACCCACAAGTATAGTGGTAGGCCCTAATCATGTAATATCACCCTCGTTGCCCCTACTACACTTCTGTTCTTCCTCTCGGCCACCCCATTATGATGAGGGTTATGGGGTGCCTGCTGAAAATAACAAAAAGAAATGTTAAAAATAGCATTGCTATAAACAGCAGTTCAACCAGTGTTGAACATAGCAAAAAGGAATGAAAAATGGAAGTGCTAAAGATAGCATTACTATAAATAGCATTTACGGATACCTTCCTATTTTAGTCAGTCCCTAAACTAAAATAGAGAAGTAAAATTCAAATTTGATCTTAGTAGTTGTTGTAAAATAATTAATTAATTCATCTTGAGTTAATTAGTTAAGGAAAATCAAACATGAAGTCTATGTGGAGACATGCAACAGTTTCTCCATTAATTGAGGAATTTATCCAACAGTTAAAGAGATAAGGATGAGTTGTAATTAGTTGGCTCAGTTAACTGAGTCAAGTCCAGTTAGATTAATTCAAACAGTTTGTTGAATTAATGTGAGTTCAGTTAGTTAATGCATGCATGCATGTAATTGCTGCACTTCAGATAACTGAAGATTCTCTCATAAATAACTCATGCATGTCAGTTCAGACAGAGACCCAATTGAGATCAGATGGAGGGGCAGTATACTATCAGCTAGTAGAATATTCCATTATCAATATTCCTTGCATGCAGAAGGAATTCTTTACTTGAGGATTTCGTAGTTACTTCTTCAAGTTTTGTGAGTGTGATGAGGCCAATTCACACATGTGGCTTCATTGTACCCCAAGAAAAACTACGCAAGGAAATAGGAAGCTTGGAGGGCTTGAGGAGGACATATACTATGTCTATTCAGTCTGTGAATTGTATTGTTTGATTGCAGAGAGAGCATGATAGCTTGAGAATTGGTTCTTTTTGGAACTTGAACAGGATTTCTATTTGTATGATAATACAAAGATTGGGGTTTTAGGCTGAGGCTTTCCCTAGGTTATTTCTTTTGTGTTATGTGTGATTGATTTATCATTCTCAGTTATATGTGTTCTCTTCATCTTGCTCAATTCTATTAAGCTTCCGCAAAGTATTGTAGAAGTAGATCTTTATTTTGCTTTAGTCTATTGCATAATCTGTTGATCTACAGTGGGAATTTCTATAGTGTTGTCAACTCTCGTTTAATACCTTTTGCTGCATAGAAGTTCTTAAACACGTTTGAGACATAATCACCACTGTTATCACTTCGTATAGCTTTAACCTTCTTTCTTGACTATTTCTCCACCAATGCTTTAAACTCACAAAACTTTTTGAAATTTTGATCCTTTTTCCTGCATGAAAAATATCCAACATTTATGAGAATAGTCGTCAACAAATATAACATAATTCCCATGTTTGGTCGTGGATGTTGTCGAGAATGGTCCACACACATCTGAATGGACTCCCTCTAGAATAGCCTCTACTCGATTTTCTTTGTCGTGAAAGGAAGACTTGGTGTATTTACCCAAAGTACACCCATTGCATGGATCAATTGCTCAAGCATACCTTTGTGAAGACCGGTAGAGATCTATTGCAATATCTTCAAAGCCCCATGATGCAAGTGGAAAAATCGCCTGTGCCACAAATCACCAACATCTCGGCTCTGCACCCTTTTTGATTTTGTGCTTAAAGTAGCACACTCCTCTACCTCTACCTTATAGACATTCTTCACCCAAATCCCTATCTTCTTTACTTGACCCATGGCTATGTGTCGAAGGAATGCCTTTCCTTTCGAGAAGATCATATCATAGCCTCTATCCTGAAGCATGGAAATGGATAACAAGTTCTTCTTTGGCTCGGGCACATACATGACATTATTCAAGGTGAGTGGAGCCCCATGCTCCCTCTCAAAAGTAATCATTCCCAATCCAGTAACACTATACTTCCCGTCATCACCCATCACGATATGAATGTGTAGATCTTTCTCCTCCAGGTCAGTGAATAACCCTTTGTTGCCAGTCATGTGGAATGAATCTCCATTGTCTAAGTACCATACACTTCCCATCATTGGTGACACCGTGCATGCAATGAGGGAAAAGTCCAATTCGAATTGAGAGGCCAAAGCCTCACTCACCACTCCTCCTGATGACTTCTTCTTGGACTTCTTGAGTGGACAATTTGTAGCAAAATGGCCCAGCTCATGACAATGAAAACACTTAACTTTCGTCATGTCTTTCTTCTTACCTCCATGATAAGAATATAATTTGGAATGGGAATATTTCCCTTTCCCCTTCTTCGCCTTAATCGCTAAGGAAAAATTATCTTCATCATCAATCTTTGATGAAGAGCCATCCCTAGTGTTCCTCCTGATCTCCTCCTGCATCAAATCTGACCATAGTCATTTCCAATCTGGCATCTTCTTCTGACCATTGACAGAGTCCTAATAACTATGTCAATTCTTTTGGAGTCCTATAAGATAAAGACTCACCATATCATCCTTGATAACCGTGATTCCAACACTTCCAAGTTCATCATGACATTGAGTAAACTTGGTAAAGTATTTTGGAATAGTCTTTCCTTTCTCCATTTTGATTTTCTGAAGTTTGTCTTTCAGTGCCAATTTCCTTTGGTCACTATTATTTTGATATAAGTTCATCAATGCTTTCCACATAGCATACGTAGTTTCCTTGCCATGGAAACTCAAGACAATGTGGTCTCGAACTCCCTCAAGGATTATCTGCCTTGCC
Source organism: Pinus taeda (assembly GCA_000404065.3). Classification (NCBI taxonomy): domain Eukaryota; kingdom Viridiplantae; phylum Streptophyta; class Pinopsida; order Pinales; family Pinaceae; genus Pinus; species Pinus taeda. The sequence goes on from APFE031655255.1 coordinate 25,820, forward strand.
TTTGCCACACACTTCTTCCATTTGGCCAAATTTTGTGCATCTGATGCTGCTAGATTAGGAATTTCTTGATCAACAAATTCCTTCAATCCATTATCCTCTAGCACAACCTCCATTTTGTCCCTCCAGGCTATAAAATTCGAGTTGCCTTCCAAGGCATACTCGAGCCACAAACCGTAGAACTCCATGTGTCGATCCTGAAGCATGTATTGCAAATTCGAATTTCACCTGTAACCCAAAACTCAAAACTTCGAAATCTCCTCTAGTATATTGTTCTCAACTCTGATACCAAGTAGAAAATCATGTAGATTCACAATCTTGTGCAATTTACTAAAGCACGGGACAAGAATCTACTTCTACTTTCAACCAGCGGAAGCCAATAGATCAATGAAAACAATATGAACAAGAAGAAGATAAATCAATGGCACATAACATAAGATGTATCTGGGGAAAGCCACTGCTCAAAACCCCACTATCTGTATTGCACATATCAAAAATATGAGTGAAGATACAAAGCTTGTTCTCACTAGAACAATTTTGAACAAGTATGCTCAACTCTCTCATCTCACAAGCTAGCTCCTGGCCAACAGTTAGCCAATTTTGCAACTCTCCAAGCTCCTGATCTCTTGCATAATTCCTAGGATGAATATATCGTATTTAAAGGGAACTCATGCTTCCAAAACTACGCAATCCGAACATAGGATCAATATCTGTTGCATGCATGATATTTACATTCCAGTAAATAATACCATTAATAGTACACTGTCCCTGCACTCTAGTCTCAATTGGGTCTTTCTCTAAACCGACATGCATGAGTTTCTCATGAGGGAATCTTCAGTTAATTGGAGTAGCACTAGTGGATGCATTAGTGCACCAACTGATTGTTAGTCCTATATTAGTTCCAAAAACAATTTAGAATTAATTTAACTTAACTTAACTCCGTAAACTGAGTGATCTAATTTCCAACCCAATTTAAACTCATACTAGACCCCTAAAACTTAGGGAGAACATATACATGACTATAGAAAGACTTCTAACTTGAAATTCCTAAGCTAATTAAGTTAATTAAACTTAATTAACTATTTACAACTTGCTATGAGAATAGAATTCGACTTTAATTCTCAGTTTAATTCAAGGACAAATTAAATTGTAATTTATTATTGTCATTTCTCAACAATTGACTCACTTTGACTTTATGACCAATCCTAAGGGCTCACAATGGGAGCCATTACTAAAAATAAAATTCCTTGCTCATGAAACCCATGAGACAAGCATTACAATAATAATTTTATTTTTCTTCTTTACATCAATTACATAGAATCACAATTACACATATCATTATGAAGACTGAACCTAGTTACACTTTTCAACACTCCCTCTTAAGTAGGGAGGAATTCATAATGGTACGTGGTCATTCTCAATTTGAATAATTTCTCATAAGAAGAGTCGGATTGGTAAACCATATGTTTAGCATCATATCAACCAAAATAGTTACATAGTAGGGCCTTGACTAATAACTCTATCTCTCCATAAGATATGAGATCAATTTTGGCGAGATCAATGATGTATAAACACCCTCATCATTGTCTCTCTCGGAACATAGCCCACTTGGGTTCTCAAGGTGTGTTCCACTAGGACTATTCTTATCTTGGATTCCCAGTTCTCAAAGATTATTGTTCCTTTACAACTACTCTTATCTTGGATTCCCTAACTCATCCTCAAAGAGTATCAGATGCTAGATGTTTACCCAACCCTCCATTATGTCTTCCCAATTGAAGACAAGAATGATGTGTTTGGCTCTCTCCTCATGGTCTTCACTAAGACTTATGGTTGTTAGTCCTGGTCTAGCGCATGACACATGAGATAGAGAACCAAAACTATCACTCCCTCTTAACTAGGGATGACCTACCCATTCCATAAAGGAATGTACCCAATCTCCCTCTTAAATATGGACTTGACCAAGCTCCCTCTTAACTAGGGACTTGCTTCCAACAAATTTCTAGGTGGATATCATAGGGCAACCAACTTCTTGAATAACTCCCCCTCGCAATGTCATGAACTTCTCTTCTTTATTCAGGAGTCTTCATGTCTTGGGACTTATTTGTAGGGAACAAACCATCCATCACTTTCATCCATGAGTCAATCATGTAATTATTCCTTTCATCGGAAAGTGATCCATCAGTTCATATTTGGCCTTCCTTCATGCCATGCTTCCTTTTTCATGTCATGTTTCCATAAGGATATTTCATCCTACTACATGGAAATCATGGGTGGAAGATAACCGTATATCTTCCCTTGGCAAATCTACACAATCCCATCCAAACATCATTAAAAAATAAAGGAATGAACATATTAAATCAAAATTACCTTTATGATGATCTTTCATCATGACATCTCCTAGTTTTCATCAGCGTCCTATATATGCATTGACACATCTCCAAAATATATATATTTTCAAGGGTCTCTTTATTTTTCAGAATTCATCAGAGTCTTCATATTTCATGGAGATATACTAGTCAAATATTCTAGTCCTTGGATGTTGATTTCCTTTTCCATGGTTGCATATTCCATGATCTCTTCCTTCCTTTCTTCATACATTTCATTCCCAGGAACTTCTAATCATAATTCCTCCAATTATTTTCAATCACCTCATATTACATATGAGGACATATTATGTTGATTCCATATAGTGAATGTGTGACCCATGCCTTCTTGCATCCTTTCAAAGGATGAGATCCTTTCTTTTGATGATGCTCTTGAGATAGAGAATTTCTTCATGATACCTACAACCATATGACAAGACTCCAAAATATTGAATACAAGCATATATACCTCATTTTCCTTTAGGTCATCTTGGACATTCTTTTAGCAACTTCCTTGATTGAAATAACTTCAATACCTTAATCTGATTCACCTCCTTTGATATCATACCATCATTCCATGAATTCCACAAGTTGGAATTCTCGATGAAACACTTGCTTTCCTTCTAGATTGGTGAACCTTCCAATGAATATTCCATTAGAGAATTTTGAGGATCTTGAGTATCCACATCCAGCAGATGTTTCCTTTTCATGTATGATGAGCCTTGTCTTTGATGATTTATTCCCATAATGCTTTTAATGAGGTCACCAAGAGCTATATCCTTCCATAGCTTACTACCATGGACTTCAATTTCACCCATTTTTCATGCTTCTCTATGATGATTTCACGAGCTCTTGCTTTCAATGCTTTTATGATGCCATGAGGCATCCCATCATTTTTCTTGGTGAATCATAATAGCTATATTTTACAACATAAGACTTGAGAACAAGAAATTGAAAATAACTTAGGTGAGGAAGACTATCTCAATCTCTTACTTCCTCTTTCTTGGATTTCTTCTTTTCAACTTCCTTCATTTCTTCGATGATATGGGCTTCTTCTCTTCCTCTTTTAATATTGTCCTTCTTGATCTCAGGGCAATATCTCTTGTAATTCCCATATTCTTGACATCCATAACATTGAATCTTAATCATGTTTTCCTGAGAACTATGTTTCATGAACTTCCCTTTCCTTTTAGTAAATGTTTGACCCCTATCACTTGGTCCTTCATCACATTTTGCCTCCAACCTGTCTTCATCTATCTTGCATAGAAACCACAAGTTGTTGAATGGGATAGATTTCTTCTCCTTACAGGTATTTGATACGAGGTTACCTTGTTCATTAGTTAATGCATTTAGAAAAATGGAGACCACTTCTCTGTTAGATATCATCTCTCCTAGATCTTGCAGTTGAGTTCTTATTCAAGATGCTTTTGAGAGACATGTACATATCCCTTCATCCTTTGGTAACTTCAATTTGTATAGATCGGATCTAAGTGATATGACCTTTCTTATCACGCTTTCATATATTAGTTCTACAAGCTTATCATATATCTCTTTTGATGTCTCCAACTATGCAATATAGGGAATGAGGGGATATTTGAGAGACTCCATAAGAATCTCTCGAGCCCTTAGATCCATTTCCATGTATTCAGACAGTTCTTATCCTTTGGATGGTTTAGAGACTTTTCCATTGACGTGATCAATAACTTCATTTTCTTCAAGGACTATTTCTATCCTTCTTTTCCATTCAAGGAAGTTCGATGACCTAACCAACTTAAAGATATCCTTGCAAAAGGAAGTCATTTTACTAGATTATATTATAGTAGAAATAGTACTTACTTTCCAAGTGAAGATAGAATCTTCAACTTGATCCCTTTGTTGATGATGATTGATGAAGATGTCTTAATGCTTCTTGGGTGATATTCTTCCAGATGAAGTTCTTGCTTTAATAAAAGGAGATTTCCTTGTTTATGATGTCAATTCCTTTGGTTCTATCTTCTTTTGGATTAGTATTCTTTTAAGATACTTTCCACTCAAAGATTAAGTGTGGATCCCAAGAATGCTTCTTTGATGTTTTTTTGAGATTTGGTCCTTGAGTGTGTTGAAAATAGCAACATGAAATGCTAAAAATAACATTGCTATAAATAACATTTCAAGATATACTCCAACTCTGTTGGAAATAGCAAAAAATAGAAATGCTAAAAATAGCATTGCTATAAATAGCATTTCAGGATATATTCCAATTTTGATTTGTCCTTGAATCAAAATTGAGAATTAAAATTCGAATTTAGTCTCACTAGCTGTTTGAAAAATAATTAATTAACTCATCTTGAGTTAATAAGTTGGAGAAAATCAAACATGAAGTCTATGTGAAGGCATGCAACAGTTATCCCTTTGATTGAGGAAGTTATCCCTTAATTAAGGAGATAAGGATGAGTTGTATTTGAGTTTTAATTAGTTAGCTCAGTTAACTGAGTTAAGTCCAGTTAAATTAGTTGCAAATAGTTGGAGGAACCAATTGTGAGTTCATTCAATTAATGCATGCATGCATGCAACTAGTGTTCTCCAGATAACTAAATATTCTCTCATAAATAACTCATGCATGTCGTTTCAGACAGAGACCCAGTTGAGATTAAATACAAGGACATTGTACTATCAGTTGGAGGAATTTTCTTATAAAGGAAACTCATCCATGCAAAAGGAATTATCTCCTTCAAGATTGCGAAGTTATTTCAGAGGTTAGTGAGTAGTGTGTGAGGTAATTACACACAGGTGGCAGCTTGAGGACCCAGGAGAAACTGCGCAAGGAAATAGAAGGCTTGGAGGACTGAAGGAAGGCATAGGTGTTTTCTATTCTATCTATGAGAAGTAGTGAGGGATTTACTGAGAGCTGATAGCTTGTGAGCTAAAGCTTTGTGTAATTCTGAGATATTTCCACTTGTATGATAACACAGATAGTCGGGTTTTTAGCCGAGGCTTTCCCTAGAGTATTCTTCTATGTTTCATGTGTATGATTTCTTCTTCTTTGTTATATGTGTTATGATTGATCTTGCTCAAATTGATTAAGCTTCCGCAAAGTTTGATAGCAGAAGTATATCAAGTATTTTGCTTTAGTACATTGCATAATCAGTTTAATCTATAGTTTCTCTACAAGATGTGTAGAGAGCAGAATTTCTACATGGTATTGGAGCGAGGTTTTGTAGAAAAATTTCTACATAGTACTGGAGCAATGGTGAGTCTTTCTCTCCTTGGTCTTCCTAAGAGCTGGCATAGCTAGCAGGACTCAGTGAATGGAAGAGAGAAATTGCCAGATTGGGAATGACTATGGTCAGATATGATGCAGGAGGAGATCAGGCGGAGCACCAGAGATGGTTCTTCATCCAAGGAGTATGAATAAAATATAGCCTTAGCCAATAAGTCAAGGAAAGGGAAGGAGAAGGATTCTCATTCCAAATCGAGTTCTTCCCATGGTAGGAAGAAGATTGACAAATCTAAAGTGAGATGCTTTAATTTTCATGAGGTGGGCCATTATGCAACTAATTGTCCATTGAAGAAGCCCAAGAAGGGATCCTCGAAAGGATTGGAAGGTGAGGCATTAGCCTCTCAATTCGAATTGGATTTTACCCTCATCGCATGCATGGTTTCATCGATGATGGGTTGTGGTTGGTTTCTTGACAGTGGAGCCTCATTCCACATAACCGAAAATAAGAGTTTCTTCAGTACCTTGGAGGAGAAAGACCTCAAGATACTCATAGATATGGGTGATGATGAAAGGTATAATGTTTCAGGAGTGGGCACGGTTACTTTTCAGAGGGAGCATGGAGCTTCTAACACCTTGACAGATGTGAAGTATGTGCCTATAATGAAGAAGAACTTGGTATCAATTGCAATGTTGGAGGACAAAGGCTACGATGATGTCTTCAGTGAGGGAAAGGTTTTCCTTAGACACATCACCACGAGACAGGTGAAGCAGATTGGTTCATGACTTAAGAACCTATATTCTCTTGAGGTTCAAGATGCATGCAAAGCCTTGAGGAGCAAGGCAAGTGTTGGATACTTGGTGGTTGAGAGGGAGAGTGCATTACCTCTCAACATGCAGCCTCAGAAGGAGTCTCAGACATTTGTGGAGGAGCCACAATTGGTGAAGCAGTTTCAGGAGGTTGTGGAGTAGCCACAACTGGAGAAGCCGAGAGGAGGCATCCACTCATGCAGAGACCTCTATTAGGGGGAAATTTCAAACCAAGTGGGCAGAGGGATCACATGCAGCCATACCTCCAGGTGTGAGGTGGGACGATGTGAAGTGATAGTCCCAAGAAGGCTGAAACAGGGGCAAGATCCTTAAGGTACCCAACCTCTTTGATTAGACCTTGCTATGAGAGCCCCGATGAGGAGTAGCAGGACTGGCTAAGTGGGTCAAGACAGATGCGGATGGAGTGGTAGAGGGAGCTTCAGCATCAAAGGGTGTTTCTAGCCCAACAGGGAGGTCAGTTGGGAGATCTGTTACTTACTTCTCAGTAACTGAGTTGCAGTGCATCATTGGGCAGCACGATGTAACATGATGAGAGGAGGTGCAGTGAGAATGCATGTTGGGAGATAGGACCAACGACAGAACAGATGTAGTAGGAGGAATCAGTGTGATTGATGCAGTCAGAGATCAAAGTGACAGAGGCTAGAGAAGTCAGATACTAAAGAGCACAGAGGTGCAAAGTTTTTTAGTCGATAGAGGCAATAGCAGTCAGAGACTATGATGACAGATGCATCATACTGATTTAGATTGGATATTTTTTGTTTTTGGAGTTGTTGGAGCAACAACACTTGAGAGAAGTGTTGCATGTAGAACATTCCAAAGGTTCAGGATCGAGTTCGAGTTGAATGCCTTTCTTGTTGAGAGGGAGTGTTGAAAATAGAAACAGGAAATGCTAAAAATAGCATTGCTAAAAATAGAATTTCAGGATATACTCCAACTCTATTGGAAATAGCAAAAAATAGAAATGCTAAAAATAGCATTGCTATAAATAGCATTTCAGGATACATTCCAATTTTGATTTTTCCTTGAATCAAAATTGAGAATTAAAATTAGAATTTAGTCTCACTAGCTGTTTGAAAAATAATTAATTAATTCATCTTGAGTTAATTAGTTGGAGAAAATCAAACATGAAGTCTATGTGAAGGCATGCAACAATTATCCCTTTGATTGAGGAATCCCCTTAATTGAGGAGATAAGGATGAGTTGTAATTAGTTAGCTCAGTTAACTGAGTTAAGTCTAGTTAAATTAGTTCCAGACAATTGGAGGAAATAATTGTGAGTTCAGTCAGTTAATGCATGCATGCATGCAACTAGTGTTCTCCAGATAACTGAATATTCTCTCATAAATAATTCATGCATGTCAGTTCAGACAGAGACCCAATTGAGATTAAAGACAGGGAAATTGTACTATCAGTTGGAGGAATTTTCCTATAAAGGAAACTAATCCATGCAAAACTAATTATCTCCTTCAAGATTGCACATTTATTTCAAAGGTCAACGAGCAATGTGTGAGGTAATTACACATAGGTGGCAGCTTGAGGACCCAGGAGAAATTGCGCAAGGAAATAGGAGGCTTGGAGGATTGAAGGAAGCTGCAGGTGTTGTTTATTATGTCTATGAGCAGTAGTGAGGGATTGTACAGAGAGCTGGATAGCTTGTGAGCTAAAGCTTTCTGTAATTATGAGATATTTCCACTTGTATGATAATACATATAGTAGGGTTTTTAGCTGAGGCTTTCCCCAGAGTATTCTTTTGTGTTTCATGTGTATGATTTCTTTTTCTCTGTTATATGTGTTCTGATTGATATTTCTCAAATTGATTAAGCTTCCTCAAAGTTTGATAGTAGAAGTAAATCAAATATTTTTCTTTAGTACATTGCATAATCAATTTAATCTACAGTTTCTCTACAAGATGTGTAGAGAGCATAACTTCTATAGAGTGTCCCTTGATAAGATGCCCTTACTAGAGATTGTCACCTTAGCTCTGATACCATGTTGAGAAATCTAGGGCATAGAAATTAGGTGATTTCTCTTTTGTTGATAACTGCTTGGGAATGATTTTTACTTCTTTACATTAGGATATTCTCTTTCTTTAGATTATTATGGTGTTATTCTTCATCAAACATCTACCAATGCATAAACAATAAAGAGATAAGAGACACAAAATATAGGTTATCGGCCAGGGCCAAAATCTCTCCCAGTTGAGAGGAAAACCCAAAAAAAATATCCTTCTTATAGACACTTCAATTTGACTAATACCAAGACCAAGACCCTTGACCTATTTGCCACTCCAATAGTAAGTCCTTTTCATTGCTTCCATTACATGCCCAAGTCAACACTTGGTTCAACTGCTTGCCTTCCTTTGTACCTCAATTATACTTCAAATCTCGACTTCCTTTTCCTCTGCTTCAAACTTGCAATTTCTCAGCTTCCTTCAGAAACCCTAGCACGTGTAAATTGCCAACTTTGGAACCTTGATTCAATTCGCTTTAGGTGGAGGCAACTTCCTTGGAAACCCATCTTGATAATGAACTTGTTCTGTTCCTTAATATGTCCTTCAAAGTAGACTATGATACTTTCACATCTTCTGCAATTGGACAACACCCTTTCTTCACACGTGCAGAGTAGATCAACCCAAAACAAATCAGAAATAAACTCGGTTATAATCTCCCTTCCTTTACTTAGTTATAGGCTTCCTGTATGAAATTTGCACCTCCTATTGCAGACTTGTTGATGACAAAAATTGTGTCTCTGAAATGAGGCCAAGCTTCCTTATTTATAGTGGTTGGAGCATCCATAACAAACCAACTTGAACTGTGGGTGAGCAGGCGTGTCTTTTGGAGAAATTTCATTATTTCATTTAAGGATGACTTGAAGGAGATGCTTGATCTTGATCTTGGAGGATTATTTGACTCTTTCATTGACTCATATACAAATGTAACATGCCCAAGAAGGGTCCTTCATACATGACATTGACTCACTTTGACTCCCTGACTAATCCTAAGGGCTCACAATGGGATCCATTACAAAAAATAAAATTTCTTTCTCATGAAACCCATGAGACAAGCATTGCAATAATAATTTGATTTTTCTTCTTTACATCAATTACATAAAATCACAATTACACATGTCATTATGAAGACCGAACCTAGTTACACTTTTCAATATGTGCATGGATTTTGCACATGGTTTTGGGCATGATAGTTTTCTTCCCATGGAATTTTGTAGATTTGGTCAGGGGAACTACAATTATGTTCTAATCTAGGGTTAAGGGATTGGGGTTTGTAAATGCTTCGACATGTATGTATATGTATTGTAACATTGAAAGGAACATAATGAAAATCAATCGAGTAGTCCCAATTTCAGGATTCATGGGAAAATCTTTGTGTATATTTGTTTTATGTTATTTCCATTGTTTATTTTTCTGTTTTAAGAATTTTTTTGCAGGTAATTTATGTACAAGGTTAAAACCTACAGTCATAAGGCCCTTTCTAACCTTGTTGCCAATATTTATTTTGAGGTTGGGATTGAGATGACCAAGGTTTCCAAGGCAGGGGTGTGTTCCTACTACTTTGAGATTGTTGTGAATGACCTTGATATTGTGAATTAAGATCTTGCATTATACTAGGTTGACAAGGTTGTTCTGGTCTTCTTGGAGCTTCATAACAAAGTTGTCCTGATGTTTGATTTTCTCCCTGGTAAACTATATTCAACCATTTTAACAATGGGAAATCTTTAGTAGTATGTGATTCTGCAAAAATTTCACAAATTTCAATTCTATGAAATGGACATTCATGCAAAGCATGTTTCTTCCTACATTTAGGGAATTTCATAAACAAAGCAGCATTCTCAACCTTTGTTTATTTCACATTCTTAGAATATTGATCTGTTCACTTAAATTACCAAGAATATCTAACAAATTGTTAAGTTTAGCTTAACTTATCGACCTTGATGTTGACTTACTTACTCTTTCCATAACTAGATCTCAAGGAGATCTATCATACTTTTCTTTTCCTCTTGAGATACGTTTGCACAATTCACAGATATCTTCAAATGGTAGTTTAGACACATATCCTTTACCCATAAGGTTAAGAATATCTATCCATTCATCCCTAATTTCTCTAAGTAAGAGAGCTTTTAATGTATCAAGTCCTAAATTATGCAATTTGGATCTTTTAACATTATATGAAAATCTCTCTACTAGATCCTCAAGATTCTCATCTTGTTTTTTAGTGATTTCAAAAAAATTCTTCTCTAAGGTCATGAAGTATACAATAACCTTTGAATTTTTCTAAAAATATCATTTTTCATATCATCCCATGATCTTATTAAATTAGTCCCTAAACTCATGAAACATTTAAGAGCTATATCCTTCAATGTCGCAGAAAACGGATTCAATTTTTGAGTGTTTAAGAAATAACCATAAGATATACAAAGTATTTCAAATTAAAAAATAAATGTTTATGGGTCTTTTGATCTCATACCATTGAAGTTGTGAAGTACGGATGGAGGGATGTTTTCATATAAACAATTATATGTGTATCCTAAATGGGAAATCTAAAAGGATCTTCCTCATTGTCATCAACTTCATCCATTTCCTCTACCTCCCTTTTCACCTCTTCTTATACCTGAAAAAATAAAATTTCATGATGTGCAAGGTGATATGGCTCTTACTACACCACGTGATTTAGTGGGGGCGGGTAGGTGATTGAAGTTTTTTTTTTTAAGTTCTTTTTTGTACTCTAATGGATCTACCTCGAAAATGCACTAAAATGAAATTAATATTATGCAACTAAGAATGAGATGCAATTGAAAGCTGATATCTATGTATACTTCCTTGATAATGATGCCAAAATGTTGGGTAATTTAATTGTTGGTTAAATTCCTTGCATTTATATGTCCATCCAGGGTTCATTAACTTGTGAAGTATACTTGCACTATATATGTTAGGTTATCTACTTTCAATCAAAGGAGACTATTATAATTGCAAAATGAAACATTAAACCTATTTATGACAAGATTTTAGTAACCATACACACTCATTCTGTTTGTATAGGCCTAGATCAAATTCAAGACTTGGAAATCAAATGAATTCAAAGCAAACTATGCTAATGTAAAATCTTCAAAATCTATGAGGTCTAGTAAGCAGCCTTACGATAGTGACCTGGAGAGGCCCCAATCAAAGAGAGGGGGAGAAGGATTTTATGAGATGAGGAATGAAATCTTATTCTATTGAACTTTAAAAGGCAAATTTATTCTATTATGCTTTGAAAGGAAACTTAATTTACTCGACTTGAAAAGAAACATATTCTATAAAACCTTGAAACAAATATATTCTATGGATGTATTCTATGAAACTTTGAAAGCAAGTTTAATCTAGGTGACTTTGAAAGGAAATCTAAATTAACAAAACATGAAAGGGAATTTGATTAAAACCTATAACACTTTGGAATGAAAATTATTCTAGAAAATAAAGGGCAGTGAAATAATTTTAGAAAACTCAAAATATTACTGATGTGCACATTCTGAACTAGAGTTAGTCATGATCTATCAAGCATAAATTTGAAACCAATTTAACAATTAAAGGAAATATTTTTGGTGTTTTATATTTAATATCAAGCGCTCGACTTGTAAAGAAATGAAGAGAAATGAGGGAAATTATAGTTTAAAAACATAGTATTGAAAAGAAAGTGAACATCTAAATAAAATGAACAATTGAATGGAGTGAATTCTGATCTAAGCAAAGCATAAGAAATTGAAAAATAATGAAAAACAACTACACTATCTCTCACACATCCTTAGGAGGGCCTCCTAGTGAGTGTGAGATGCTTATAAACTCAAATCACGAGACTTTGAATCGCCAACACAATCACGAATATGCCATGAATAGAACTTGTAATACTTGAAATAAAAACAGAGTTTACGACAGGAAACTGTAATGAAAATTTTGAACTTAAATGACTCTCCTTCATAATAGAAATTACACTATTTATAAATCTCTGAAACAATAACAAATTCAGAGTTTAATTGCTACAATTTTGGTCATGAGATCAGTTTGAAAATAAAATCAAATATATTTCCATGGATTTTTGGATCAAAGATCATCCCATATCTGATCAAAATTATCTCTATAACATGAATTTAAAAAATAACAACTCTTTCTAGCCTCTTTGTTGAATGTGCATTGAATGAGATATCAGTAATCTGTTTGCCTGCACAATGTGCAAAAAAAGGGTTTAAAGAACTAGTAAAATCTCCCAAACGCTAACAAAATTGAGAAAACTGCCTCTAAATTGGGCTTGCTTTAAAGAAAACCCATGTTTCGATTTTACAAATTCATTTTCATTTGCTTAGAAAATGTGTTTGAAGTTAAATGGTCAAAATTATTGTGTATTTCCTTTAATCTCTTGCTAGAGGTTCACATGTGTGCGTTGGGTGGCCTTTGAACAACACAAATCCATATTGGAACCTTTAGAAACAAATTTTGTGTGCTCGATTTCCTTTTAGAATGGTGCTACTACCTCAATCACAAAGATAGCTACAAAAACTTAGACGGAGTTATGAAATTTGAACTAGACAAATTGTCATTAGTAAAACCAACATAATACTAATTAGTTCATTAAAATCAAATAAAATGTATGAAACTTAACGACTTTGAGCATTGGAAATGTTTGTGATGCTTTTGTGAAAATTTGTGGGAAATAGGTTCATCAACAGATGAAAGAATGGACCAAATAATTAAAACGATGACTGTAAATAATAGTGAAATGGTGACAAATAAATGGCCCAACAAAAGGAATGCCCCATCAAATAACTTCTTAATTAGTTCAGAATGTATATATAATTTATGAATTCCTCAAAAATAAACAATAAAATAATTTCTATCTACTTACATGAACTACTAAAGCTGCCAAAGTTAGATAAGTGATACATAAATACTTCACAGTTTTCTAATGCACTTCATACTCTTCATGGAACACATTTATCCACTATATAGAAAAAAAACACAATCTATTTTCCTTTTATAACATTCTCATCATTTATCGTTTTCTACATTTACTTTCCCATTTTGAAAATATGCTAAGATAATTTATATACATTATAAAACACTTTTAATTGTAGGTCACGAAATACATCTTGTTTTTATTAATACATTGTTTCTTTTAATAGTAACTAGAAAATATTTATGAGCAAACTTTGTGCATAAATGCATAACAAAGTTACTTATAGAGTTTTGATAAACATAAGTTGAATGTTGGTTGTAGTTTGATCTATAATCAAGCCATCAAGGTTATTACTGAGCCAAATTACATAGAAAAAGTGGTTTTAAATGTGAACACTTCGTAAAAGTGTTTTATATCAAACACAGTTTTAATGGCATTTAGAACTAAACAATAGGAGGGTCTTGAGGAAGACTAGTAGCTACAACAAATTTTATTGGAAAAACTACCATAGTAAGGTTTGGGAGGGTAGAATTACAAGGATATATCAAATTTACCAAAGAGGAAGGAGATTGAGTTTCCCTGGCGCCAACATGTTGGACACCCTTTAGTTCTCTTCTAAGGCTATCCAATTCAACATCCACCCATTGGATCAATTATCAATGCTCAATTACACTTTCCATGGTGGAAGCCATTTATGTTGTCATTTGACTTGAGTGAATTTGAAGTAGATTGAAGCACTCTTGTAACTCCAAAACCTCTAAAGCTAATGCACAAGACTCCTTCTTCTAGTTAGGGACCTAATAAGAAGCCATTTCAACCAAAATTGTGATGGAAAGATATTCTAACACCTCACAATCAATAACCCTCACATCGAAATAAATGAACAATGGTCCTACAAACATACCACCAACTAGGAATCACATGTAGATAATGAATAGCATGAAAACCATAATATTAGGAGGCCACAAGTGAGGAGGCTACATGACAAATAATTAGCACCAATATATAACCATATATCTATTGCATTAGGGAGGCAAGAAACTCCAACAATTTCCATGATGAATTTGATAAAGAGAGTCATTGTGCCTTGTGTCATTTGAATCCAAAATGTAATAACCAATGCACGTAAGTGTTTATCAATGGTGAGACCAAATTTCATATTATACTTTCTATGGAATAAGGTGGAGTTGTGTGCTATCAATTAATTTTAGGGTTGCTTGAGATTTTCCAACTACTTGAGATGCCAAGGAGTCCACGGGGCCATTGTTTAAGTGTGGAACATGGAAACAATGCACTTTTTGAAGCGAAGAAATACCAACTCAAATTTGTCAATAGATGGAGTGAAGTTTCAAATCCAAAGGGATAGAGCTAAGTTACAATTTTTAGTGTGTTGTTGGAGTCCCCTATGATGATTAATTTGTGAAGATGCAAAATTGCGGAAAAGTCAATCTCTTTGAACAAAGTGTAAAGATCTGCTTGATTGTTGATGTCTTTGATCAAGCTTCAGGAGAATGTTAAAGCTTTGGGACATATAAGCAAAGTTGCAAAAAATTCAATCTTTTTGAACAAAGGGTAAAGCTCTACTTGCTTGCTGGTGGCTTTTCTCAAGCTTTAGGATAGTTTTAATTTTATTTCCCTTTAAAACATGGAAAGAGTGAACTTCTTGGAGATAAGCCCCACCAACTCAAATTTGTTGATAAATGAAGTGAAGATTCATATCCAAAAGGAGAGAGCTAAGCTACAAATGCCTTATTGTGTTGGTGGAGTCCCCTATGATGATTAATTTTTGAAGATGCAAATTTGTAGCAAATTAAAACTCTTTGAACAAAGTGTAAAGCTCTTCTTGATTGTTCATGCCTTTGCTCAAGCTCCAAGAGAATGTTAATTCGATTTTCCCTTCAAAACATGGAAATAGTGAACTTCTTAGAGAAAATCCATACCAACTCAAATTTGACAATAAAAGGAGTGAAGTTTTAGATCCAAAGGGAGAGAGCTAAGTTACGAATGCCTTATTGAGTTGGTGGAGTCCCCTATGATGATTAATTTGTCAAGATGCAAAGTTGCAACAAAGTCAATCTCTTTGAACAAAGTGTAAAGACATGCTTGATTATTGGTGCCTTTGCTCAAGCTCCAAGAGAATGTTAATTCGATTTTCCCTTCGAGAAAAATAAGCACCCCCTACACCTACCACCCCTTTTACCAATACATTGTTATGATTTAAAGCTATGAAAGTTTTATTGTAATATAGGAAGATAAAAAAGAAAGTCAATTATTACAATTAATTGTTGATATTCCATTATTAGTCCCTCGAGAAGGGCGAAACTATAGCAATCAATTTATCCTTGAATTTACATTAGTTAAACTTTGATCATGATTTTTTGCATTTATTATATTGTTTTTATAATAGAAATAAATTATTTATTTTTTTGAATTATTGAATTTGATTTATTTGTTATGTCATTGGAGAGATTTGAAGTGTTATTTCCCAATTACCAGTAAGACCATTATTTTGCTAAGATTTTGTCAAGTTTTTGATAAGATTTTTTATTAGTTACCTTGTTTTTCAAAAGCTTAGAATTAGAAGGCTACTTTTGCTAAGTTTCTTGTATTCTCCAAAAAAAATGGTTTTTCTTATCTATGCAAAAATATCTAAACCATCTATGGATATTGTTTTGCATGGAATATAAGACTAGAACAAACAAATAAGAAAACAATAAAATACTAAACCACATCAAGCTTGAAAAAACTCTGTCAAACATCATCCAAAATCAATGGTGATTTGATTTTTTGAACTTTCGATCAGCCGCATACTGTTTCAATAATAATTCCCCATAGGGAACCATGGAATCACTTTGAATTTTTTATACACAGTGGGATTGATATAATTAGTATGGATGATGCAGGAGAATGTAAAATCAAGGTAATTTAATATTCTTCAAAAAATTGGTTAGTTGGAGAGATCCACCCCTTCTCACCCATCAAACTAAGCCCCCACTAGGAACCTTACAAATCACCCTAGTCAAATATTTGCTTTCATGCAGGGTTTAGGTTTTAAAATGGATGGAAAGAAAGAAAAAACAAAGGGTTCTCATATGTGTCCTCAATATATGTGCCATGGGATGGGATCGTTTACCTTCTTTGTAATTGACAAATTCAATTAAAAAGAAGTTCATCTTGGAAGGAGGTATAGTTCACACATTTAATTTGTTATACATCTTGGAAGGAGGTATCTATAACTATAATTTTGGGATGTGTAAGCAAGGGTGCTACAATTGGCCTTTGAAACTTTACAACATCTCATTAGCTATTTTTTTCATTATATTTATCCTAAAGTAGAGTTTTCTTCATGCACTATAAAATATTTTTGTAACAACCCTCATGAAAATTCCATATAATAAAAGTTTATAAAGGAAAAAATAATAGCCACAGTTGATGGGACACTTATTCCAAATTGAATGTTGGGCAAAAGCATAGTGAGGGGGACCACTAGTGATTAATTAATGGCTAAGGAAATTGGAAAAGGCAATGGAAAATGCTTTGGAAAGGAAAAATGGAATTTTGGCACATTTATTTATGAAAATATTGGAAATTAGGAGAAAATGGAGGTGAAAGGTCACATGTTACGCATGAGGAGGAAAATGAAAGAAAATAGTGGAAAATGAAGAAAATAGAGGCATCATTAATAAAAAGGCTTTTGAGGATCAATTCATGGCTTTTTTCAGTTTTGTTTTGGAGTTCTCTCTCTATTCACTCTCTCTCATACTCTTGAACACTTAGAGTTTCTTGGAGCATTCCTGGAGGAGTGTGGCATACTTGGAGTTTTGGAGCAATAAGGCAAAGGAAGAGCAGGAAATCACAAGAGCACATCGGGATCAACAACTACAACAGGTTTTTCTTGCAAATACCGAGTTGCATGTATGTTTTCCTCACTAGTTTTGGCATGCATGACATATGCGTGTGGTTTATTGGTCATGATTTATCACCGGTATGGAGGATTTCCTGGATTGACAATGTATTTTCCTAGCCTTTCAATTTCTTGGATAGCCATGGTGTTGTGGGTTTATTTATTATTATTATTATTATTTTTGGTTGGTTCTCATGATTCCTTTAGCTTGGGTTGAGTTACTAGATCCTGGAAGCCCTGTAACAACTTGGGTTGAGTTACTAGTGCTGAAAGTCTTGGCTGGACAAATGCTCTGGAAGCCCTTGGTGGGCTAAGTTACTAGTCCTAGAAACCTTGGTTAGACAAATACTCTATAATCTCAGTGGAAACTGTGGGTCGAGTTAGTAGTCTTGGAAGCCTTGGTTGGAACAAATGCTCTGGAGCCCTGGAAGCCTTGGGTAAAGACCAATATGAGGATGTTTTTGTGATGTACGTCCGTGAGGTGGAATCACTATTTGATGGGTTGAGGTGGTTTCCCTCTGGAAGCCCTAGATGGTGCTAGATTAATGTGTTTTATGAGATTCCACATTCATGCTTGGAATATGGCACAGGGGTGACTGGGTGAAGAGAGTTTTGGCTCAACTATGTCTATGTTCAGATGGTTCGTGGAAGTCCCACAACTGGTTGGCCTTTGCATCATTATTATGAGGCTATTTCTCCTTGTTATTTCATGAGTATTATACTGGTCTATATGTGGATGATATGGTTGTGATTTCCTTGGTATTTCTGTTGCTATTATTCCAGTTATGAATATGTATTATGGCAGTGGCTATGTATGGTTCTCATCATGTTTTTACTTGTAAATGAATGAACAATGTATCTATCAGCTAATGGATGAAATTATAGTTAATGTGTTGAGGCATCAATGCTTCTTAATGATTCCCATATGAGTATGAGGCCCTATGCTTAGGTCTATTGTTTACACTTGTAGATTACATATTTGTGACATGTTTGATGAAATGCATGTCATGGCTAGTAGGGGTCCATTCAAGCCCTTGTTCAAGTGATTACATTTGTATCATCATTACATTGTTATATTTCTGTTATTAAGGTGTCATTTATTTATGGGAAGTGACCTAGGCTCTAGGCCTCAAAAAGTGAGTCGAATCTCGGGGACACAGGCACAAGACTGGGCAGAAAAGTCCCTAGACGTTGGCATACCATGTTGTAGAAGCATCTAGATCCCTTTGGATGCATTCATACCCATATCAAGGGAGCGTTCGGGAGTGTAATGGTCTAAAAACTCAGTGGGACCCAGGGGCTAGTTACTTAAGAGGTTGGGATGGTTCCTGATAGTCTTGTTGTTGATGTGGAAGGTTTGTATGGTGTGTTTCCATCGGTTCCACTTCCTTAAGGTGACTTAGGTGGTTGAATCATATCATAGTAACTTCGCATCACATGTTTACCGTGGTTGGTCGGTTATGTGGGTAGATGTGGGAGGAGGGTGTTACAGAGTGGTATTGGAGCATGGTTCACCCCTCGAACTGGATGGGTTGTGTGTTTATCATGCATTCATGTCAGTTGCATATGTGTTTCTTGTGTTGTAAGACCATGTGCTTGTTGCATTTGTATGGTATGGGTCATGGTTGCAGTGAGCTCACCATGGGAAGTTTATGGTGTTGTTGTGGAGTGTGTCATCATGAGCGTATGATTGATTATGCATTGTTTATGCACATTATTTTTCACATGTTGATAAGGTCATGCATTAATGAATGGAATCTAATTAGAATGATGGCTATATGGTTATATGCTTATGTATTATATGTATAAATGTTGTCATGATTATGGTATACATGTATTACGCTGATGGTTGATCTTGAAGATGAGTTATCCTCCCCGGATTATGTTAAGGTACGTTGATTTATTGTGATTTGGTTTACTTGACATGATATACCTTATAGGAAGAAAATCAAAGATGACTAGCAAGATGGTAGACTACAGTTCCCGAGACTCTCTCTATGGATCAGATGAACAGTGTGGTGTTGGGCACTCTTTTGATTTCACAAACACATTGAGAATCTTAAAGGAAAAAATAAGGAGTTGTAAGGCAAACAATGATAAAATCATACAGGCACAAGAGAAATAAGTAGAGGTAAATGCGGTGATACTTTAGAGTTTGTCAAAATTTTAGTGATAGGGACTACTGCAGATCAGTCATGAGTAGGAGGATAGAACTAATGGGGCATATGGAAGTAGGTCTCATGGTGATCATAGGTCAAATAGAGATGACAGTGAGATATAGCAGGTTGTTGGATACTCTAGATAGGAGAGGTGATGGACACAAGTACTACTCTAATTCTGGTTCATATATGCACTATGATCATCATCGTTATCATCCTTATAGGAGGAGTGATAACAGATACTTTTTGGATGAGTTTAAAAAAGAAAAGCCATCTACATTGGATGGAGAGATGAATAAATCACAAGATCTAGAGGCATGGTTGCTTAGTATGAGGAAGTTCTTTAGGTTTCATGATTATTCAGAGAACATGAAAGACATAATAGCTACATTCAGTCTCAAAGTTAAAGAAAATATTTCATGGGAAGATGTGAAGAATGTTAGAGGTATTGATGAGGAGGAATTGACTTGGAACGAGTTTGAGAGACTATTCAAGAAGAAGTATTCATCAGAGAGATACTTTGATGATAGGGAAAAATAATTCTCTGAGCTAAAGATGGGATCAATGACAGATGAGGAGTACACTAGCAGGTTCTTGGAACTACTGAGGTATGTGCCTTACCTCGAGGAGGAGAATGCCAATATTAAGAGGTTCATTAGTGGATTACCGATTGCATTCAAAGATAGGATTGAGTTATATGAGCCTAGATAATTGGGGGAAGCCATCCGAAATCTAAAGCGTTGCTATGAAAAATCGAAGCGTAGATCTAATACTAAGTTGGACTAGAAAGGTAATGCAAAGAACAAAGGAAAATGGGACAAGAAGCGAGCAAGACCTCAGGGTACAGGTAATAAAGATAATGCAACACCATCTAAGAAGTTCAATGCATCTGACAAAGGACAAGTATTTCAATCCGAGGAGGAAAACAAGGATGTAGGCTGGAAACATATAAAGTGTTAGACTTGTGGCAAAGATCATCGCAGGAGAGATTGTCTACAGAATCAGGGTGGTAGACTTGAGAAATATAGTGCACAGGAGGTGCATATAGTGGGAGATGTTGGTAAGAGTATTCCTAGGATCTATGCAGTGTTGGATAACAGATAGGCAGACAATCGGGCATCTACCATTGAGATGGATGGTAAGCTTTGTGATCAAGTTGTTTCTATTTTGATTGACTCTGGATAAAATTATAGTCATGTTAATCCTGACTTTGTGGATAAGTGTGTTTTGAACAAAGAAGTGCATACATAGTCATGGTTAGTGTGATTGGCTACAGGTACAAAGAAGCGAGTTCATCATTGGGTAAGAGCTTGTGAATTTGATTTGAATGGTATACCTATCACAACACATTTGAATGTATTACCATTTGGATCATACAATATGTTGTTGGGCATGGATTGGTTGTACCTTCATAGAACCAAGGTTAATTGTTATGACAAAGCTATTGAGTGCTTGGATGGCAATGGAGAACCAAGAGTTTTGTGAGGTAAGAAGAAACCAACATCAATTAGGATGATGACAACTATGCAGGCAAAACGCAGTCGCAGAAAAGGATGTGTGTTATTTTCAGTGCATATTTCTAGTAACAAAGGTAAGGAAGTTGAGGATGTAGATGTTTTGATCAGGTACCTAGTTCTACAATAGTTTTAGGATGTGTTTCCCGCAGATATTTTAGAGTTGCCACCTCACAGGAAAGTAAAATTTTCTGTTGAGTTGGTGCCAGGGGCAACTCCGGCATCAAAGGAACCTTACAGGATGAGTACACTAGAATTGGTAGAGCTAAAGTTGTAGTTGAAGGAAATGTTGGACAAGGGATACATAAGGCCAGGTGTACCACCATGGGGCACACTGGTACTATTTGTGAAGAAGAAAGATGGTACTCTTAGGCTATGCATTGACTACATGTAGTTGAACAAAGTGACAATCAAGAACATGTATTTTTTACCGAAGATTGATGACTTGTTCGATCAATTGAAGGGACCAGCAGTGTTCTCGAAGATTTATCTAAGACCAAATATCATCAAGTATGCATTAAAGAAGAGGACATCTGCAAGACAACTTTCTGGGCCAACTATGGGCATTATGAGTTTGTTGTAGTTCCATTTGCTTTAACTAATGCTTCATCTACCTTTATGTGCTTAATGAATAGTGTGTTGTGTTCATACTTGGAAACGTTTGTTATTGTGTTCATTGATGATATAGTGGTATATTCAAAAAAAGAAGAAGAGCATGTCGAGCATTTAGTAGCAGTGTTGAGATTGTTGAGAGAGCATTAGTTGTATGCTAAGCTCAACAAGTGCAATTTCTTTCAAACTGAGGTACATTACTTGGGACATGTTATTTCCAAGGATGGCATAGCAGTGGACCCAAAAAAAGGTAAGAGCTATCATGGAGTGGGAAACTTCTAGGAATGTGGATGAGGTGAGATCTTTCATGGGGTTAGCAAGTTACTATAGGAGGTTCGTCAGGAACTTCTCATGGATTTATTATCATATCAATCATTAGAGAGGAAAGGTAATAAGCTTGAATGGACAAAGGGGTGTACGACCAGTTGTGAGCAGCTCAAGCAGTTGTTGACACATGCACCAATGTTAAAGATTTTAGATCCGGACAAAGAGTTTGTAGTATGTATAGATTCTTGCAATAGAGGACTTGGTGGAGTCCTTATGCGAGATGGATAGGTGGTATCCTACGAGTCATGAAAACTGAATGAGCATGAGAAAAACTACCCCACACATGATATTGAGTTGGTGAAGATCATACTTGCATTGAATATGTGGAGAAACTATCTTCTTGGCAGGAGGTTTGTAATGATGAGTGATCATAGTGGTTTGCAGTATCTATTTGACCAACCGAATTTGAATGGATGGCAGGCTCGATGGTTGACCATGATCAGTGAGTTTGATTTTGAGATCAGGTATATCAAAGGTAAAGAGAACAGGGTGGCAGATGCTCTTAGCGGGTGGATACAAGTAAATCACATAAAAGTTATGAGCTCCTATGAGACAGACTTACAAGATAGGATCTTGTAGGCAGGTCAACATGATGTCAGTTATATGGATATTGTGCACAGGTTGTAACAGAGTTCAAATAGTGGTACAAGTACACATAGAGATGCAGGTGCACAGGATGTGGACTATTGTCTCATGACAAACGATTTGGTTATTTTTAGAGACATGATATATGTGTCGGATAATAGTGAGCTCAAGAATGTGATTTTGAGGGAGATTCATGTGAAACCATATTCAGGTCACGCTGGTTATTAGAAGACGCTAACAACATTGAAAAAATCATATTATTTGTCGAATTTTAAGAGAGACATATCAAAGTTTGAGGCTAGGTGCTTGGATTGTCAATGGGTGAAGGTAGAGTGTAAGCGTCCAAGTGGAATGCTATAGCCGATTCCAATTCCAGAGTGAAAATGGGAGGTCATTTCCATGGAATTTATCACAAGTTTTCCAATGAAAGTGAGACAACATGATTCCATCATGGTAGTGGTGAACATGTTAACAAAGGTAGTGCATTTCATTCCAGTACATTCTACATTCTTAGCGAGTTATGTAGCACAGGCCTTCATCAGGGACATGGTCAAATTACATGGAGTTCCAAAGAAGATTGTGTTAGATAGGGATGCAAATTTCACTTCCAAGTTTTGGAAGGAGTTGTTCGTAGGTTTGGGCATAGAGTTGGCCTTCAATACAACTTATCCTCCACAGATAGATGGATAGATTGAGAGAGTCAACATGATATTGAAGGACATGTTGAGGATGTATGTGATCCATCAACAACAGAAATGGGAAGAGTACCTTACACTGGTAGAGTTCTCTCACAATAATGGATATTAGGAATTTGAAGATGAGTTTGTTTGAGGCATTGTATGGGTAGAGTTGCAATACTCAATTGGAGTGATCCGGTTAACAAGGTGTTGATTGGACCAGATATGTTGGTAGACATGAAGCGAGAAATGTAGATAATCAAGAAGAATTTGAAATTATCACAAGATGGGTAGAAGAGCTATGTTAATCAAGAAGAATTTGAAAGCAGGATAGGCAGAAGAGTTATGTAAATTGGAATAGGTTGTTCGAGTTCCAAGTTGGGGAACATGTGTACTTGCGTATCAAACTGAAGAAGAGCTCCCTACGGATTGGATCATGTGCCAAGCTAACACCCCGGTTTTGTGGACCTTTCAGGATTATTGAGAGGATTGGGCTAGTAGCCTATCGACTTTCACTGCCTATGACAGTAAATGCTCATGACGTTTTCCATGTGTCATTGCTTAAGAAGTCTGTTAAAGATGTTGATCATGTGATTGACTGGTCTATATTGTAGGTGGAGACATAAGGAGAATTCCAGCCGGAACCACAATGTATTTTGCAGAGAAAAATTCTCATGCTATGGAACTGAGCAATCAAGCATGTTAAAGTGTAATGGAAGCACTTTGGGCCCGATGAAGCTACATGGGAGATGGTAGATCAGGTGCGGGCTATGTATCATTCCTTATTCCCTAGTTGAGTGGATGTTTTGGTATATTTCTTTGGTATGTGTTTTTGGTACATGTTTTGGTGATGTTTGGTATATGCACATATGTATATGGATGTAAAAACTGCCATGAGCTATGTTATAAAGCTCCAATAAGCGGTATGGGTGTCATGTCATTATGATTTTATACTTGTTATCTTGTCATGTTGGTTTGGTTCTCTGCAAGATGATCATTTTAAATACTGCAACAAGCTAAGTATAAAGCTCCATGTGCAGTATGTTTTTCTTACAATAGTCTTGTGGGTATAAGTGTGGCTGAACACCGAGGACGGTGTCCCCCAAGGGGGAGGGTTCTGTAACAACCCTAGTGAAAATTCAATTTAATAAAAGTTAACAAAGGTAAACATAATAACCACGGTTGATGGGACACTTATTCCAATATGAATGTTGGGAAAAAGCATAGTGACGAGGATCACTGGTCATTAATTAATGGCTAAGGAAATTGGCAAAGGCTTTGGAAAGGAAAAATGGCATTTTGGCACATTTATTGATGAAAATAATGGAAATTAGGAGAAAGGGGAGGTGAAAGGTCACAGGTTGCATGTGAGGAGGAAAATGAAGAAAACAGAGGTCTTATTAATAAAAATGTTTCTGAGGGTCAGTTCATGGCTTTTGTCAGTTTTGTTTTGGACCTCTCTCTCCATTTTTTCTCTCTCATACTCTTGGACACTTAGATTTTCTTGTAGCACTCTTGGAGGAGTGTGGCATACTTGGAGTTTTGGATCAGGAAGGCAAAGGAAGAGCAGGAAAGCACAAGAGGACATCGGGATCAACAACTACAATGAGTTTTTCTTGCAGATACTGAGTTACATGTATGTTTTCCTCACTAGTTTTGGCATGCATGGCATATGCATGTGGTTTATTGGTTATGATTTGTCATTGGCATGAAGGAATGCTTGGATTGATAGTGTATTTGCCTAGCCTTTCCATTTCTTAGATAGATATAGTGTTGTGGGTTTAATTCTTTTCTTTCTTGGTTGGTTCTCATGTTTCCTTTAGCTTGGGTTGAGTTACTAGTTCTTGGAAGCCTTGGTTGGACAAACACTCTAGAAGCCTTGTAATAACTTGGGTTGAGTTACTAGTCCTGGAAGTCTTGGTTGGAAAAAATCTCTCGAAGCCCTTGGTGGGTTGAGTTACTATTCCTGGAAACCATGGTTGGACAAACGCTCTAGAAGCCCGGTGACAATTGTAGGTTGTGTTACTAGTCATGGAAGCCTTGGTTGGAACAAATGCTCTAAAGCCCTAGAAGGTTTGGATATAGACCAATCTGATGATGGTTTTGTGATGTACGATTGTGAGGTAGAATCACTCTTTGATGGGTTGAGGTGGTTGGGCTATGGAAGCCCTGGATGGTGTTGGATTGATATTTTTCATGAGATCCCAAACTAATGCTTGAAATATGGCATGGGGGTGACTGGATGAAGAGATTTTTGGCTCAACCATGTCTACAGTTAGGTGGTTTGTGGAAGTCCCACAACTAGTTGGCCTTTGCATCATTAATGTGAGGTTATTTCTCCTTGTTATTTCATGAGTATTATATTGGTCTATATGTGGATGATATGGTTGTGATTTCCTTAGTATTTATGTTGCTATTATGATGGTTATGAATATGTATTATTACATTGGCTATGTATGGCTCTCACCATGTTTTTACTTGTAAATGAATGAACAATGTATCTATGGCCTAATGGATGAAATTACAACTAATGTGTTGAGTCATCAATGCTTCTTAGTCATTCTCAGATGAGTATGGGACCCCTATGCTTAGATTTGTTGTTTACACCTGTAGATTACATATTTGTAACATGTTTGAAGAAATTCTTGTCATGACTAGTAGGGGTGTTACGCAGTAATTTGTCACCGTTGGTCTCCGTCCCTGTTACCCTTGCTTTCACACATTGAAGGACACATTTATGGACCTCTGACCAGTGACACAACTTAAAAACACTTGCATTGGATTCTCCTAAGTATGAACTTCAAAGTCCCTGAAGACACCTTTTGCAGATTAGCCCTAAAAAGTGCCCTTTTTCCATTAGCGCGGGTCCACAGAGTCTTACCCGCGCCAATGACTCAGTTCCTCCAAAGAGGGCGCATCCATGGACGCACTGTCATAGAGCAAAGCCCGCGCCACCTAAATTTGGTTATGATTTTTAGCCAGCGCGCACTGAAGTGTTTTTCCTTCTTTGTTCATGCAGTTCTCTGGGGAAAAATCTCATGGAAGTGGTCGAGTGTCATCTTTTTATCCATGACAACCAAGTTCAGTGGCTATTCTGGGACAATGCTAAATCTTCAGTAGGTGTCCGGATACAATGTATACTTCCTCCTCCTCCATCTATAAATGACTGTCACCCTGCATTAAACCAACTAGTTTTTTAGAGCTATTGTGAGTGCTGAGATTATGCTGGAGTGATAGCGAGAATTGAGAATTATAGAGGGGTTATGCTACCAAAATATTGAGAGAGAAGAGGTCACTTTGCAAGGCGTATTTAGCTGCTTGCCCAGTCAGAGGAGGTTCAACGTCAGAACCCTTTGGTTGTAATCTTTCTCTGTTTTTACTGTTAATGAACGACTATCATTATGGTTCCACTCATGTGTCTCTTAATGGTATTTGAGTTGTATCTTTTCTGACCGATATATAATTGCATATACTAGATTTTATGCTTGTGTTTGTATCGTTCTTTGCGTGTGCAGGTGTCCGTTTACGTGGAGCGTAAGGATTGTGACCAGCCAAAGCAAAGGGACGGGAGCGACGTTTCTTCTACAACTACTAGCGTTGGATTCCAGGTAGATCACCATGATCGATCTCTGATTTATGCAATTAGGAACCTGCGTGTAGCGTGGTGTGATTGTTGCTAGACTCGTGTTGGGCTAGTGGGATCGCCTCTATCCGCAGAGGGGATTTACCAGTTCAACAATTTGGCAACTCCACTGGGGAGAAGCTTGTTGTTTGTTTTTGTGTTGTTTGATTTGTAAATTGTAGACGGAGCCTGAAGAGCGGCCAGGTAGCCTTCGAAACACTCCTGCTATGCAGAAGTGAAGTAGATCAACGCCACTTCAGTCGATCTCTGGTTCAGTTTACAAACTGAACAATTTCAATCTTGCCTTGCATGTCAATTTTTCTCTTGTTTATTGGTCTGAATAGCTTTCTGGGTTGAAGTTCTTGCTATTTTTTGCTTGCTGTCCTTTTTAGACACAGTAAACCAAGCCTGGATCTATCCGTTTTGTCTTTTTGCCTGGCAAACTTCATTAGCACATTTTTTCTTCAGACAGTCGCGCTGTTTGGTGCTTGTTTCTCTCAGACAACTCGCGTCAATCTCTGTTTAGCGCGAGTTGCAGCCTGACAGTCGCGCCAGACTGGTTAATTTTCTAAATTAGCTTGTTTTTCAGTCTTTTAAGCTTGGATCTGTGTCTTTTTTCTCCTTTTACACCTCCTGGAAGGTTGTTGGACTGTTATTTGGCTGGTTGTTCTTCTCATCCTACAGTTGTTCGCTTTTTTCCATCGATTTTACATCTTAGCCCTTGTGACTTTGTTTATCGAGCCTTCTGTCGGATTTGTGATTTGCTGATCCAGTCATTTTATTGATTGATTTCCACATTCCTCTGGTAGTTGTATAAGTTTTGCATTATATGTTGCAAGTACCTCACTTTTAGCTTGCTTATTTCTTTCTTGACTTCATTGGGACTTAGATTACATAGTTCTTTGAAGATCTTGGTGTTTTCTTTTCTTTGGTGGGTCATTTTTCATGTTTCAAATCTGGTTTTAGATTCCTTTGAGTGAATTATCTGTTTTGTGCATATCTCTTGAAATCCGTTAAGTGCATCATACTATTTTTAAAGAAAAGAAAAAGAGATTTTTGCTTTTCATTAATTAGCATTTTGTGTTAATTTTTGCTTTTAAAAAAGAAAAAGAAAAAGATTTTCCTTTCTTGTTATTAGCTGCATTAAGATTTTTGTGATCGTTTTGTTTGTATGAAAATCTCAACTCTTCTGTAGATAGAATTCATCTAACGAAACG
Source organism: Pinus taeda (assembly GCA_000404065.3). Lineage (NCBI taxonomy): Eukaryota > Viridiplantae > Streptophyta > Pinopsida > Pinales > Pinaceae > Pinus > Pinus taeda. Next base: position 53,764 of record APFE031655255.1, read on the forward strand.
ATACAATTTTCGCATATAGTTGCATTTAGGAAAATTTCAAGAGACCACATACGGTAAGACCGGAAACTAAGACTTAATCAAAGATAAACTGTAAAATGAATTCAATGAACCTAAGAACGCATTGAAACTTAACGCTCACATTCTAGAGGTCTAGGTTAGAGACTTGTTCCGGTGTCTTTAAACCTGGTAGTTTATCGTTGAGTGGTTGGGTGATTCCTCCACGGTGAAACGGTAGGTGCCAGTACGGATTGTGCTCCCACGTACTGTCAAGTATATATTGGGAGACCCCTCTAGGCTTGCAACCTTTGATCCATAGGAAGCTGAGTCTACCGCCCTACAAACCGTAATGCACTGAACACAGCATTCGGGAAGATTGACTGCCGTACGTAAATTCCTTGGTGTTCTTCTGATCGCTAAGGTGTATATAGCAGTTTTACGGATTGTTTGGAAAACCCTTTTACCTAGATTTCCAGAGTAGTCGCTTTTGATCCTTTTCAGACTCTCTAAAATAAAAGGTGTAAGTGAGCAGCGTGTCACTTCGTGCTCATTAAACAATCGAAGGAGACTAGAGTCATCTTTTCGTCCTTTTCTCGACTCTTTAAAAATGAAAAGGTCAAGTCAAGTGTCTTAAAATTTATCTGGCCACGATCACATTACCTGGTTAGATCTTGTGTGCGCTAGTTTGAGTAGGATTTCATTTTGTTATGGCAACTTTTTCAGGGTCCACCAACCCAAGTTCCCCACCTGGCGGGAATCCTGGTCATTTCCCTTCTCCTGGGAATGCTGGTGCTCTTTACATGGCGACATTATCCCTTCTAGGGCTAACTGTCGGGTTGCCTATTTGGTTATTTTCAAACTCTGTGGTCCCTACTGTGTCGGCTGATACTCCATCAGTCCCTCCACCTGCACAACATCATGTTGAACCTAAGGTGGACCCCTCTCCTTCGACGCCTACTTCTACGTCTCCTTCTTGTACTTCGCCTGGTGAAAGTCTCGTTTCGAGTACCCAGGTGGCTAAGAAGAAGAAGAAGAAGACTAAGAAGAAGAAGTCTGCTAAGGGAGCAGTTACAAACACAATAATGACTACAAGCACAACTGTTGTTCCATCACGGACAACAGAAAACAGACTCCTTCCCACTCCTTCGCAGAAGGTTAAGTTTCCTTGCCGATTATGCAAAGAAGACCATCTTCTTCGTGATTGTCCTGGTATTCCTAGGATCTTAAGAATATGGTCTCGTGATCCCGCCCACCCCTCATCGTCCACTGAAGCTCACGGAAATGTTATCTCATCCATTGGGAATACAAAAGGAAAAGGGAAGATTCGATTCCCCTGCAAACTTTGTGAAGGAAATCATTTCCTTCACCTTTGCCCACTCATGGACAAAGCCTCCTCTGTTTTGGAAAGTCTTGCAGTTCCCTCACCCCAACTCCCCGCTGGATATCAGCGTCTTTTTGCAACTGCAGATTGTCCTCTTGCTGACCACAAGGTT
>APFE031655255.1:68894-116738 GCA_000404065.3 Pinus taeda
GGGCGCGCCCATGGACGCTCTGTCATAGAGCAAAGCCCACGCCACCTAAATTTGGTTATGATTTTTAGCCAGCGCGCATTGAAGTGTTTTTGCCTTCTTTGTTCATGCAGTTCTCTGGGGAAAAATCTCATGGAAGTGGTTGAGTGCCATCTTTTTATCCATGAAAAACAAGTTCAGTGGTTATTATGGGACAATGCTAAATCTTCAGTAGGTGTCCGGATACAATGCATACTTCCTCCTCCTCCATCTATAAATGACTGTCACCCTGAATTAAACCAACTAGTTTTGCTAGAGCTATTGTAAGTGCCAAGTTCATGCTGGATTGATAGTGAGAATTGAGGATTATAGAGGGGTTATGCTGCCAAAATATTGAGAGAGAAGAGGTCACTTTGCAAGGCGTATTTAGCTGCTTGCCCAGTCAGAGGAGGTTCAACGTCAGAACCCTTTGGTTGTAATCTTTCTCTGTTTTTACTGTTAATGAACGATTATCATTATGGTTCCACTCATGTGTCTCTTAATGGCATTTGAGTTGTATCTTTTCTGACCGATATATAATTGCATATACTAGATTTTACGCTTGTGTTTGTATCATTCTTTGCGTGTGCAGGTGTCCGTTTACATGGAGCGTAAGGATTGTGACCAGCCAAAGCAAAGGGACGGGAGTGGCGTTTCTTCTACAACTACTAGCGTTGGATTCCAGGTAGATCATCATGATCGATCTCTGATTTATGCAATTAGGAACCTGCGTGTAGCGTGGTGTGATTGTTGCTAGACCCGTGTTGGGCTAGTGGGATCGCCTCTGCCCGCAAAGGGGATTTACCAGTTCAACAAGGGGTCCAGTTAAGCCTTTGTTCAAGTGATTGCATTTGTATAATCATTCCATTGTTATCTTTCAATTTTGAAGGTGTCATTTAGTTCTGGGAAGTGACTTGGGCTCTGGGCCTGAAAAATTGGCTCAAATCTTGGGGACGTAGGCACAACATTGAGCAGAAAAGTCCCCAAATATTGGCATACCATGTTGTGGTAGTGTCTAGAGCCCTTTGGATGCATGCATGCCCATATCAAGGGAGCGTTCAGGAGTGTAATGGTTCTAAAAACTTAGTGGGACCTAGGGTCTGGTTACCTGAGAGGTTGGGATGGTTCCTGAGAGTCTTGTTGCTGATCTAGAAGGTTTGTATGGTGTGTTTATGTCGGTTCCACTTCCTTAAGGTGACTTAGGAGGTTGAATCATATCATAGTAACTTCTCATCACATGTTTACTCTAGTTGATCGGTTACTTGGGTAGATGTGGGAGGAGGGCGTTACAATTTTGCATTGCATTTCCTAAAGTAGAGTTTTATATGTGCATCATGATCTTTAGTTATCAAGTACGCTTTGTTTATACAATTTCATTTTATACACCATTACTTACAAGTACATATTTCATTTCTCCTTAAATAAAATTTAATCAAAGCATCATATTATAGGGTTGTACATTATTTATTTTTATTTTTTGTAATATTAGAATTATTCATATGTACTTTATTCCTCTCTCTTTTATGGAATTTTTTCTAGGCCTCTCTTTTCTTTTTCAACTAGCTTACACCAAGTTCCATTTGTGCACTTCATAAATGAAATCCTTTGCCCCAACTTCTAACATTTTCTACTTTATGGGACAACTTGTTATTTGTCAGTTGTCAAAGCATTCATTTAGTTGTGCCAAGGGTTCCTTATGGCATAATGACATGTTTTAGGATAACATGGTAGCAATGGTCATACCTATAGGACTAAAGGTTGGCACAAAATCATTTTTTCCAAATTTGGATTATGGAGTATCCAATCAAGACATAAATTAGGTTTTGTTGTTTTTTTTACTTTTATGAAGATTTTAAATATTTGCTTACATTTTTGTAATGGACATGTTAGCTAAATTACCGTTGAGTGTTTCTTTTATTCTAGTGATGTTTTAGTATGATTTCTATATGATTTGAATTGATGGAAATATATGCATTTAAATGGGTCAATTTATTGTTGGAAATACTGAGAGGGGGTTTGTTTAAAATTATGTTTTGTTGTTTTTTTACTTTTATGAAGATTTTATTTTTTCTTACATCATAACCCTTCTTCCTTTACAATGTATATTTTTGTAATGGATATGTTAGCTAAATTACCTTTGAGTATTTCTTTTGTTCTAGTGATTTTTTAGGATGATTTCTATATGATTTGAGTTTATGGAAATGTATGCATTTAAATAGGTCAATTTATTGTTGGAAATACTCAGAGGGGGTTGAATCTACATTTCTTTCAATTTTTATATTATGCGAGTTCATATTTTCCACAATACAAATCACTATTAATGTAAGAACAAAAAAATAACTTTATTACTGAAAATAATAATGAGGACTACAATCCTCTTTTACAAAATTCAGGCTTCGAACTATACAACAAAATCTCCAAATTCTTCAAGGCTCTAACATTGAATGATGACACCAATCTTCCTAGGCTCCAACCTTTACAAAATATTACAAATACAATCCAATCACTCTATCAAGATAGATTAAGAGACTCCTTCAAGGTGTTTTCAGTATTTAGCTCAATTTCTCTTCAAATATTGCTCCAATATAGTTTCTCCAAAGACTTCTCAATCATAGCTCAAACGATTCTCCAAGTTTAGCTTTAAATCTTCCTCACACAAGCTCCAAGGTTTGTTCTAAAAAACCTCCAATGTTTGCTCGAGATTGTCTTCAAAGTCTGCTCCAAATTGTCATCAAAGGAATCTCTAGAAAGTATTCAAAATTTGCTACAAAGGAACTTCAAGAATCTTCAGATCTTCCTCTAGTCTTAGGTCTACTCAAAAGGGCTTCAAAATTGCTTCAATGGGTTGGTCCAAAAATCTCCTCAAGGCTGGTCCAACATTTCTTCAATAACTGATTCAAAACCTCTTCAAGTATAGCTTCCAAGGTTGATCTAGATTATTGGACACCTAATCCTCTAAGGGTTGGTGTGGAAGCTGAATAACCAAAGGGAGTCCAAGGGACCACTTGGAATATGAAACCAAGGGCCACTCCTATGTTTTATAAATATGTATCATTTTGAATAACAAAAGTAATCTAATGTTTATCTTTCATATTGCTTCAACCATCTATGTGTTTAACATAGATTGACTCCAAATTCTGGTCTGGGCTTGCTCCAAGCAGCTTTAAGTCTTCCCAAAATACTTCAAGAATGTACACAAAGGATAGCTCCAAAAGCCTCCCAAAAAAGTTATTGAGAATATGCTCAAAGTTTTCTCCAAAGGTGATTTTTGAATAGGATGATAAAAGCATGTCCAAAGTTATGTTCCAGGTCTACTCAAATCAAGCTCTGAATAGGTTGAGGTCTGAGGTGAGAGAACAGATCCAAATTTGTACACAGATGAGGGATTTCTATCACTAGGATGCCCTAGTTACAGGGTCAAGGTCTGTCATAAGGAATCCTTGGTTACAAGGTCAAAAATACCTACATGAGGTTGAGTCTTGTTTGTAGGGGGCGAGCTTCAAATAGGTTAATGTGAAATTCCACAGGCCCAAATCCCTTCACAGGGATAAGTTCCAAACCTTTCCTTAGGGATGGATTTGAGACACATAAGGTTGAAGGTTGTTCCTAACCACAAACCGAAATCAAAGGTAAGCTTCTGCCTCTTCCTTAGGCTGAGACCTATGCAAAAGGGACCAAATTTTTCACTACAAGAGAGCATGAAAAATGGTGTTGCAAGGTGGCTGATTTCTACTCCAATGATAGCCCAAAGAGATGTTCCGATATGATAAGATAACCCACCAAAAAACGTAAGCCAAAATCAAAGATAAAACAAAAAATATCTCCCTTCAATCACCTCCAAGTTTCATGAGATATGAAACACTAGACTTCTTCCTTAGACCTAAGTTATGGACTTATCTTCCTTAACCAAGTTAGTCACAAAATAAGAGCGAAATTCTTTTAATATATACTTGTCAAGTTACTATAAACAAGGGCAACCTCACTGTAATCTTGGATTTGACTTTTGTATCACTTTTAACATTTGTTTCAATTCATTTTAGGGTTCAACCTTAGCAAAGTTTGTTGTTGAAGTCTTCCATGAAGAGGCCATAGCAAAATCTAAGAAATACTTATTCCATGAATGTATGGTGATTTTCAAATGATCCTTCAAATTCAATTTTCTTTTGTTTCAATGTTATTCCTAACCCATAAGTCTGCAACGACTACAAGTAAATGTAAACAATGATAAACAATTATCATATAATTTTAGACAAGATTCACATATCTTCAATAACCACTTCATGGATTTATTTTTAATATATCAAATTCAAGAAAAATATACAATAATTCTTTTCATCTTTTGCTCAACCAACATCAATCTCAAGATCCTTTTCATTTGTAGTAAAAATTAGCTTTGGTAGATGAGTGCCTTCAAGATGACCCCAAACCCAATAACCATTATCATCATTGTCATGTACTTTGTTATCTATGTCAAGTTCATCACAATTATCATCTTCCTCCTGACCCTTACTTTCCCATAAATGACAACATCTCAACAATCTCCCCCTTTAGCATTGATGGAAACAACTTGAGTATAACATCCAAATCCCCCTCATATAATGGCTTGTTTTACTCTGCTTCCTTTATCCCCCTTAGACATCAATGACAAGGGTTGGACTGGATTTTATTCTTGAACTGAACTTGATATATTCTTGTTCATCTTACTAGTTGTTGAAGAATGTAACTAGTGTCAACCTTCATAATTCTATTTGATTCATGATGTAATATATTTGTCACAAGAAATAAAAAGAAATTTTATTATAAAATATATTGACTTATTAAAGCATGGAGTTTCATGCTCGCGTCAATGGTTCTTAGGTCAAAGCCTCCATTGTAGGCTTAAAGGGTTTTTTTCAAGGGTTCTTGTCTTTTTTAATATGTAAAAGACCCTTCTTGGGCTTTGTCTATCAAGAAAGAAATTTGTTTTAATGTAAAATAGGCCATCTAGGCCTCCTCCACCAAGTCGTCCTAAACATGGACAAGTCGACCTAATTAGAGAGGCAGAAAGCACTATAAAAGGGCAGAGACTTGACTCATTTGGAGCAATCACTCATCAAGTTCAATCTATAAGAAGGAGAAGTATAAAAGATAGTGAAGTTTCTAGATAAGAATAAAAGAAGTTGGAAGACCTAAATAGATTTCCTATGAAATCCATCTCTCACATGTGTGAATTTTCTAAGATGTTGTTGGGGCCAAAATTATGAATCTATTATAGGTCTGAAATTTTGTAGTTAGGGATCAACATTCTATAGCCGAAGGCTGAAATTTTGGATTGTTGTTGGGTTGTAGCTGTTGGACAAGAAGAGACTGCTAAAGTTTGTTGAATCATCTTATAAGGTTGACTTGGTGGAGGAAGAAGGTCTTTTGGGTTAAAGGTCTCGGTCTATCTCAATTTGATTAGTGGAAGAGTTTGATTGGATTTTCCCCTAGAGAAGGGTTTTATTCCTTATTGAGTGCCTACATCTAGTATCGTTGATCTTCATGTTTTGATTTGATGATTTCTTTATGAAACTAAGATAAAAGAAGAACATAAAGAGAATATAATAAAACTACAAGAATATCACAAGTAATTATCAACATAAGAAAATATTTCTTCCTTTATGATTTTCTAACATGGTATCATAGCTAAGGTGAAGAAGGAATGAAAAGGTAGCTTGAAGATATCTTGAAAGAAGGGTTAAGTAAGAAGGAACAAAAGAAGACCATTAAGGAGAGGATAATGTAAAGAAAATCCTACTATCTATAGAAACTATGTCAACCACAATGAAGACAGAAAACAATCTAGAAGGAGCTTCCAACTATAGGGCATGGAAGAAGAGGATAAATCTTATTCTCGCTAAGCATAAAGTTTTGGATTTTGTTCAAGGAAAAGGTAAGAAAACTACAGATGATGTAGGAAAGGAGAAGTTCAGGGAAAAATACATCTTGGCCATGGATATGATAGAGTGAAGGACAATCTAATACCATACATATCTAATATAGATTCCGCTCAAGAAATGTATGAAGCCCTCTCCAAGTTATTTACCATCAAGAACATTGGTCATATTACAAGCCTCAAGATTGAAATAAGGACTATAAAGATGACTAAAGATGATATTGTTTCATCATATTTTGCAAGGATATCTAGAATAAGATATGACCTCCAAGAAATAGGTAAAGTTGTACCAAAAAAAGAACTCGTGATTGATGCTCTTTTAGGTATACCAAAATCTTGGAGTGTTTTTGTATAAGGAATTAACAGTTGGAAGGATACTCTAACTTTAAAAAAAATGTGGAATGCATGCAGTCAAGAAGAAGCATGAATATCATTAATAAACAAAAAGAAGGAGGATTAAGAAGACAAAACCTATAATGCCTATTTTTTCTCATCACAAGAAGAAGGGAACATTCCATAAGTTCAAAGGACCAAAGAAAAAGGTTGATATATCAAAGATTGAGTGCTACAATTTTCATAGAATGGGACATTACAAAAGTCCATGTCCTAAGAATCCAAGGAACAAAAAGAGAGATAAATAACAAGCAAATGATGAAGCTCCACCTAAGAAGAAAAAGACTGAAGAATTAGAGTCAAAGGCTTATACTATTAAGTCCTCTCTTACATATCCTTCTTAGTCTTCTATTCTAAGTTTTGTAAGTTTTCTTGTATGTTATGATTTCTAGAGTTTGTAGGTATAATATATGTTTTTAGAAAAAAATTGAACTGTTTGAAGTATAGGTAATCCCTCAAAGGACTAGATAAGCATCTTGTTCCATGTTTCCTCTTTTATGTTTAGTTTCCTCCTCATATCAAGATTTATTTGTATTGTATGCTAATAACCTTTTATATTTTCTTTGGTTAGGAAAGCTTAGAAAATACACAAATGTTATGACGGATACTTCAAAAGAAAGACTTGAATCATGAAAGAAGTTTTGTTGCAAATGAAGTCCTTCAAGAATTGATATCCTACAAGGTTTGTTAAAGAACAATTCAAGGTATGTCATAAAAAGATTTGTTGCAAGGTTTTCTTTATACAAAGGGTATCATCATTCTTATTTTGAAATTTGTTGTACATATTTATGTCTAGGGTTTTGAATCATAAATATTTTTGTTAGGGTTATTAATCATTAGATTGAATCTACCCTCGTCATATTGTCCCTTGTCATTTGATCTTTTGTGAAACCCTAACCTTTAGGGTTCACTGTAAAACCCTAGCCTCTTAATGTTAAGGGGCATGTCAATATTAAATAATGAAACCCTAATCTACTTAGGGGTTGTGAATAAAGTCTAGAAATCCTATTGTTTTGAAGTTTAGGGTTTTGATAATGTTATGGTAAAAACCATAGACCTTTAGGGTTTGTTGTTAATGTCTAGGTTATATAGTGAAACCCTAGATTTTTAGGGTCTGGTGAATTAGGATTTATGAACAAAAACCCTTGTAATAACTAAATTAATATTCTATTAATGAAACCCTATATGTATATTTGTCTATATGATCGAAACCCTAGCCTCTTCAAAAATTGTTCGATGTATTGATCTTGGGTTTACCTAGTAGATATTGATGTGAAATGCTAATGCATATGCAAGTATGATATCTTCATTGTTGATAAAATATAGGGTTCTATTATAATCTGACATGTAATTCTAAAATCGTATTTTTGAAACCTTATATGTACAATACTATGATTTTGTTGTTATTTGATTGAATCTAAGGCTTTGTGTCTCAAAGATGAAGTTTAGTGTTTATGAAAAAATCCTAGCAAATTGTTGAAGTCTAGTATGTAAAAATATGTGACCCTTTCTAATTATGAACCTAACTAGGTTTAGGTACTTGATGTCTAAAGTTTGAGTGTTTTGATGCTTCCATTGTAATCACATTATTTTGATATAGTTAACTTCATGCTTCTGTATGTTTGTATTTGGTTGTACTTGCTATTAAAGTTTTGCAGGCACATGATCTTCAAGATGTTGAAGATGTTCATAATGATGAGCATTATGAAGGAAGCTACAAGAATGATGATGATCAAAATGACCTTGATGCCATGATAAAGAGTGAAGCCTTGAAAGGTTGAATTTTCTATGATGTTATAAATGAAGGAAGTTTTTGATCTCCCTAAGTTGAGAGGGAGAATGGTTAGAAGGAAAGGTATATCTCCCGAGTTAAGAGGGAGGGCATATTATGACAGTCATAATGAAGACCTTGAAGAAAGAAGGAAACCCAAGGATGAACGAAAGTATTATAGATGGATATTCATGATTCATGATGTTACAAACAAAAGACTTGATTGAGTAACTGAGGTTGTATTTGATGGTGCTAAAGAAATAAAATAAGATAGATTCCGACAAGTTGTATCTAAATAACTTGATGTTGATATGAGTGGCATCGGGATGATTGAGGACCATGAAGGTTTGTGTTTACTTGTATATATATTTGAAGGTTTATTATTGATTGGGGTTCTAGCTATGCAATATCTCTTTGTAAAAAGATTGAACGTTTGAAGCATTCTTGGAGTAGTGGATATATGTCTGATCTAGTTGAAAAAGAGAGATGAATCATCTTGTGGACACAAGATGCTTTGGAGGACATCTGGCTGACCTATGTGTTGATGTCTAGATCCTAGAGTAGGGAAGGTGGTGTTAGAAAAATATTATATACGACAAAGAAATGCAAAACACATAATATGCGGAAAAAACACAAACACATAAAACCATAGAGACATAGATATACGTGGTTCACCCAGTTTGGGCTACATCCACCTCGAACAGCCAGTCCTTCCTTTCTATTATCCAGCAAAATGAAGAGACACAACCTACAACAAATCCGCTGTAATATCCTCTATTTTCTCTCACAGCCTCACCTCTCTGTTTCTCGCTCTGAGAATACACATATGTTTCATAGCCTCAATACAATACCCTCATACAAAGAGAGGGGTTTCCTTCTAGGGAAAAAACCCTAAATTAAACATAAATTCTACCGTCAGATCATCCGCCCCATGAACGACCCAGATTGACTAGAAATTACTATACTTTTACAAGGCAAATTTACATCTACAATGGTGGGACCAGGAGGGGTGTATAATATTCTTGGGGTTTACATCCAGCTGAAAAAAAGACCTCTAAATTAGGATGATAATCATGCTCCAAACCCAACAAGTGGCATTGGTCATGGGGCCCTGGCCTTGTATACACACTTAGATCCTTAGGTTGGTGTTAGAGCTTAAAATCCTAATGGTACCTAGAGTGGCTAAACCTTAAGTACACCATAGTCCCACCCGATTAGAGTACCCTGGTCAGGTATATAATCTATAAAACTACATGTTTTGTGAACTCTTCATAGGGTATATCACTTTAAGATTTTCCATGTACCTTTGTATATATGTACTTATGAATATCTCCCTAGTTAAGAGGGAGTGTTGAAGAATGTAACTAGTGTCAGTCTTCATAATTGTATTTGAGTCATGATGTAATATATTTTTCAAAAGAAAGAAAAATAATTTTTACTATAAAAGAAATTGAGTTATTAAAGCATGGGTTTCATGCTTGGGTCAATGGTTCTTAGATCAAAGCCTCCATTGTAGGATTCTAGGGTTTGTGTCAAGAGTTATTATCTTTGTCAATATGTAAAAGGACCTTCTTGGGCTTCATATATCAAGAAAGAAATTTATTTTGATGTCAAGTAGGTCATTTAGGCCTCCTCCACTAAGTTGGCATCAACTTGGACAAGTCATCATAATTAGAGAGGTATAAACACAATTAAAGGGAAACAACTCGACTCATTTGGAGCACTCTTATCAATTTAGATCTACTATAAGGAAAAGTAGAAAAAGGTAACCAAGTTGCTGGAGAAGAATAGAAGAAGATGGAAGACCTAAATCGAGTTCTTAGGCAATATATCTCTCACATGTGCAAAATTTGGGTTGTTGTTGGGGTGGAAATTATGAATCTATTGCAAGTTTAAAATTCTGTAGTTGGGGGTCCAAAATTTGTAGTTAGAGGTCGAATTCCAAATTGTTGCTGGGTTGTAGTTGTTGGACAAGAAGAGACTACTGAAGTTTGTTGAATCATATTGGAAGGATTAATTGGTGGAGGATGAAGTTCTTTTATGTCTAAGGTCTTGGTCTATCCCAATTTGATTAATGGAAGAAGTTGACTGGGTTTTCCCCTAGAGAAGGGTTTTATCCCTGATTGAGTGCCTACATCTAGTGTCATTGATCTTCATGTTTTGATTTGATGATTGCTTGATGAAACTAAGATAAAAGAAGAAAATAAAGAGAAGATAATAAAACTACAAGAATATCACAAGTAATTATCAACATCATAAAATATTTTTTCCTTTCTAATTTTCTAACACCAGTCACGCCATCTTCATTTGCTAGGCTACTCTCCTTAACTGTATCATCTCCTTTTATTGTGCATAACAAATAAACTAAAGATAATGTTGTATGATATGGCCACTCTGTTTAATCAGTTCCCTCATATAATTCATGATGTTATCACTTCATATATGATCGTTGAAACCCAAGAATTTTCTTGATGAAATTTTGTCATACATTTTAAAAATTACTAAGTTAGTTGCAGGTGGAACTGACTTTGAAAATGAGATACTAGTTCTTGTGATTGGAAATAGTTTCTCAGTATTATTAACCCCAAGGTATTAATTATTAATCTGAGAATTTGGCGTTTTAGTTACAATGCCAAAAGGAAATTTCCAATTCCTTGCAATTCCATGATGACATGGTGGAAAAGGGTTTCCAAATAAAGGAGTAACTCTACCTTCTTCAATTTGAAGTTGTTCCCAAGCTTGTACCTTCTCCAAATAAAGTGGGAAAGTTTTTCACAAATTCAAGAATACATTGCACTAATTCCAAACATTCCATATAAGGCAAGAGATAGGCCTCCAATTTCCAATGAGAAGCCTACACATGATAATTATGATAGTCTCTTAGATCTTCCCATAATCTGGTCAAATCCTTACAATGTCCATGAACTGCATTGTTGTTTTAGGGTGATTCTCATAATGATACAGTTCTTAATGGAATAAGAAATAATTTGACCATAATTAGTAGTACATCCCAAAATATGTCACGGGACCAAATCATGCACCTCTTTAGGTTTCTCTGACCACAAAACCACCTTGAATACAAACAAAAATGCCCATAGAAATATGCAAGCTCTACATTGATTAGCAACATTTTTTCATACTCGCTCGCTCTCATTTCCTTCTTCCTCTTTCTATGCTTTGATTTTGCTCATCCAAAGAATCTTCTCCATTGGCTCATTAGAATAAAATGCATCCAATTTTCCCAGACATGATCCCCTAGCCCAAAGGTGAAATCACTATAATATTGGTCCAAGATTTCTCCATTTGGTACCTCTTGGATAGAAGCTCCCATCCATGATTTTTGATGAACAAGATATTGTTCAGCAATTTCACCACACTCCTTAGCTAACTTGACCTCGATTCTCTACAAGATTGCCCTTGCACCTTGATCTACTATCATGTTTTCATCCCAACTAGTTCTTCCAAAGTTTATGTGTTTAATGCGTGGACAATATCCATTTTTCATTCCAAGTCATCACTCTTGGTTGTCCACACCACTGAGATATTTCCAATCCCTGACATTTTCATATGTCTAAATCCACCTTCGATAACACCCTCTTTGCAACAAATTCCTATATACATGTTAGTTCATACTTCTTTAATGTCATGCACTACACTATGTAAGCCAATCTCCAAGTATAGATCCCTTGTAGGTGGTCATAATAAGAATAGGCTCCATACAATACTTAAACCAAAGGAGATCTGGGATGGGTGACCTCCCGAGAAGTCCTGGTTACTGGGTGCAAGCCCCGGAAGTGATGATTGATGCTATGTGATTCGTTCTCCACATTTCACTAGTTTCAATCCCACTTCTTCACCCCTGTGAGCATCACCCGATGCAATGAGTGCTAAGTGAACTATTCAAAAATCATGAGAAATTAGTCAGTTACGACTACCTCTCATGGAAATGGTCATACGTGAATGACTTACTTAACGCAGTTGAATCCCAAAATGATATCTAATTATTGATGTTATATATACATATATTCGCTTCTTCACCCCTGTGAGCATCACCTGATGCAATGAGTGCTAAGTGAACTATTCAAAAATCATGAGAAATTAGTCAGTTACGACTACCTCTCATGGAAATGGTCATACGTGAATGACTTACTTAACGCAGTTGAATCCCAAAATGATATCTAATTATTGATGTTATATATACATATATTCATTTTTGTTTTTATTTAAATAATATTTTATTTTTATATGAACGGCATTATTGATGTTATATATACATATATTCATTTTTGTTTTTATTTAAATAATATTTTAATTTTTATTTTTAAAAAAAGATGTGTCAACTAAAAATTCAGCATAAAAAAGTATACATCCCTCATATTAAACTATAAAACGCTTACTTTTAAACCATAAATTATCTATACAATTAATTTAATATGAAAAATGCAAATTAATAAATGAATAAATATAAATAAAATAATCACTAAAAACCTTTGCATAATATAAACTCTGTTATCTAACTCAATGGTGATTCATGTAATCTTGTGATACATAAGAACCTTATAATGCTCTTGCAATTAGAAGAATAAACCATATACTTAGTTATATAATATTTGACTATTCATTGTGTTTTTTTTAACTTTGTTATCTAACTCAATAGTGATTCATGTAATCTTTGTGATAAACAAGAGCCTCATAATGTTCTTGCATTGGAAGAACAAACCATATATTTAGTCATATAATATTTGGCTATTCATTGTATTTTTTTTTATCTCTTGAGAAAATTAAATAGTCACGAAAAAATAACAACATTTAATTTTATATATAAAGTATTTATATAATTAATTGAATATAGAAAAATGCATATTAATATAATTAATTTAATATAGAAAAATGTAAATAAATTAGTAAATCTGAGTGAATTAAGTCGAATGTAAATATATTTATGCAAATAATATAAAGTAAGATAATTATATTTATGTCTAACTAATTAGCACAAAATTATTAAAAAGATTTATAAACCGGAAATAACAAATTTAAATGAGGGAACCAATCAAGTTTGCTGGGTAGGCTATCTACTTTTCATAAGTGGAAATAAAAAGAAAAATTGGGGGATAAGTTTGTTGAATGTGACATGTGATTGTGCCAACCATCAAATGAAGTTAAATTTCACTCAAGTATATGCCGGCCACATCATAACCAAGCAGAAACCTGCCACAGCATATCCAAGTCGATATCATATGAGAAGAGAAGCGCAGTAAACGCATGGGAAGTAACTCTGTTCTAATGATGCAGTACAAGGGGCAATGCCCACATGCTTTGCTCTATGGCGGAATCCCTTCTCAGCAGGACGATAATAACAATAAAACGGCCAGATGACAAAGTATAACTAAATGTATAAAACCAAACTAGCGGTGCTCATGGTGTTGGGAGAATGAAAAGAATAAAATAATAAAAACAGAGGACAGAAGGACGAAGAGGAGCCTGCCTGGATGTTCGCCCAAATCCAAACCCTAATCATGAACAGGATCAGGAACGCGAGTGGGAATTGGATTTGGATTGTGGACATTCCATATGTATATTGACCAGATCAATTTTATTATTCTATCAGAATATCTCAACAACATAATTGTGATGTTTGATAATTGCTTCGCCGTTCTCATGATGCCCTACCCTGTTGTAAGTCAACAATGGCTGCTATACTTGTGTTTTTTCTCGGGGACTATACTTATTCAAAGAAAAAGAAGAGGTATATTCTTCTTCATTCATTAAACCCAAATGACAGATCTTTCTTTGTAATGACCTAATTCTGTTTTTTTTTATGATTACCTGCTTCCCTTTGTCACTTAATCAGACTCTGTCTTTCTCTGGCATCCTGAGTTTTTCTTTCTTTTCCTATCCTCTTTTCTGTATTTGTCCTTTCCTGAGACATGGGGATTTGAGTTTGCTAGTGAACCCAGATGCCCTTTTTATCCTTTTTCTTCTTTTGTTTGAAAGAGGACATGGGCAAGATTTAAATCTATCATTAACTTTCATGGATTGTCAGAATTATCTCTAATGATGATTTAGACAATTATGTTAATGGAGAATTCAGACAAATTCCTCTCCTCCACCTTGGAGGTCAATCTTTCAATTCAGGAGGCTGTTAGAAGTGGCCTGCAAAGTGCTTATCAAGTGCTCAATATCTTAACAAAACAGAATCAACAATGCCCCTTTGAAAAAATTCAAGAAGATTTCAGTTGGGCGGCAGAGGAAGCCTTGTCAAAGTTTAGAAAGGCCGTCTCCCTATTGGGCAGGACAGATCATATAAGGATCAGGAAGAGTCCTGTCCTTCCTGTATCAGGCAATGGAGAGCCATTTATTGACGCCTTGAATGTTATTCCACCACTTAATTCAAATCCCATTGCCCATCACGCCTCTTCCGCATTGCTCGATGTGCCTTCTCATGCGCCTTCTGATTTGCCCATTTTACAGAAAGTTAGACAGTTGTTTTTTCCCACCAATGGGAACAATCCTCAGTTAGCTGGTCATCAAGCTCAAAATAATTTTTCTGAAGTAGATATAATGCTAAGAAATAATTTCATGAATTTCGAGAATTCAATCAATTGCACAGGGAATCTTCCTCAGTCTTGTACAAAATCATTTGTTTCGTCTGTAAGCATAGAGAGCAGTGTGGGTGATGATAGACATATGACACTGCAATATCCCCTTGCTGTCTCTAATGAAGTAACCCCTGCTTTATATTTTAAGAGGAAGTGTTCTGGAAAAGGCGACGAGCCTGGTGGAAAATGTGCTAGTAGCGGAGGCTGCCGCTGCTCCAAACGAAGGTTAGTTGCACAGTTAAAGCATTTTGTTGTTCGTTGATGTATTGCCATTCAACTTACCATTTCAGTGTTTTGTTTTAAGACGATTCAAATATACTGATTTTCCTTACTCCCACCTTTTTGTTCGTCTTCGCATGGTTTTGTATTTGATGTCAAAATTGTCTGCAACGCATGCTGATGTTGATTCCCATGCCCGACTACAACATCTGCACAAATAGGTCTGAATATTGACTACATGTTTCCTCACATCGCTTTGAAATTTTCCAATCCAGTTTTATGACTGGTATCTAATGTTTTTATTTTGTCACCTTAGATAGATAGGTTTGAGATAAAATTAATGAGAGTGGTTATCTCTATTAATTTGCAGGAAGTTAAGAATAAAGCGAACAATAAAAGTGCCAGCCATTAGCAGTAAATTGGCAGATATCCCTCCAGATGATTATTCGTGGAGGAAGTATGGACAAAAGCCAATCAAGGGCTCCCCACATCCAAGGTAATTATAGGAACTTTCCCATCATTGAAAAGCAAAGGAAATTACCTCTCTCTTTTTAATCTTGTGGGAACGCTTCTTACAGTTGTCCTTAGGCACATACTTTGACGTTATCGCCTGCTACATCAGCGAAGACATTCATAGTCTGATATTTTTTTGAGGGGCAACTAGGCAGAAAAGCCTTAACACTTGCCCATTTCAGGGAATATACACCATTTGGATTATGAGTAGTTTCATTTTCTAACAACTGTTTTACAAACCGTCTGAACCACAATAGTAACCAGCTGGTTCGCTAAGATTGGCCCTAATTTCAGAGGACTGGCCATTGAACCAGTTCCGTGACCAGTTCTGTACTGAACTGTCTGGTTGGGTACAAAATCAGTCAAACCAGCCGGTTCAACTGATTCCAATCTGAACTGACCTGGGCCTACCTAAAGAAAAGAAGAAGAAAGCAAAAGAAAAACCTAACCCATCACCCCCATCAAGCCCTAAAACAGTCTTATATAAAGATCTTTCCCCCACCCCTCTATTTTCCTTGCATCTCTCTTATTGAGTATTGTGAGCATTGGCGTTTGCGGTGCAATGGTGATTCAGAGTGAGCTTGGAGCTGATTTGGCATTGTTTGTGTGCTGCTGAACTAGAGGCCTGATGCAGATCCCAATTCTTGAATGATATTGATCCCTTCTCACATAAGGTAGAGGAAACTCATTGGGAGAATTTGATGATGATAACTTGGGGTGAGAGGGATTGGATGATGATCCACCAATAGTGCCAACCACTCATACCAATGTCCCTAACATGCCAGGGGAGGAGTCCAAGCGAGAGGTTGATCCTGTATTTGCTGATGAAGATCCCATTACCAGCAGTGGGGATGAGTTCTATGATTGATCATGATGACCAATGATATGTAGTTATTGTTTGTAGCCTGTATACCTGATATATGCATGAGTCACCTTTGCATATTTGGTTTCTAATGTTTTTGATTTACATTAATATTATGTAATTTTTTCATATTTTATGTATTTTTAAAACCAGTTCACTGACCTGTTCAGATTGATTTCTGGGTCCAGTCCTGTCAGACCCTTGGCTGGTTCGGAGTCTGATTCTGATTTTTGAAACATTGTTTCTAGCATGTTTGTAGTATATGTAATCACAATTTGCTACTAACATATCCTTAGTATAGTCCTTGGGGTGTGCACTCCATATATCAGTTTAAACTGTTTGTTCAGATGTTAATTTGAAAATTTTGCTTAATCACAAGTTTTACTGAAACAATTGGGGTTGTGTATAAGTATTTTGGTGAATACTAAAAGCATCTTTGAAATCAAACCTCTTGGGGAATGTTTATAAACTAAATCCGAAGCCTCTGCACCCACGTTTGCTGGTCCTTTCTGGAATAAATATTCATTTATTTAACTCTATTGCCTGTCTGGCTTGCTTTTCTGTTTAAATTGGTGTTCATCTTTCTTCATATATTTGTACTTTACTCTTAGTTTCCAACACACCTAGCTTTAAATATTTTTGGACTTCTAGTTTACCAGTAACTGTCAAGTTGTCAACTGTTTTGTAAAATTAAGGTGGAAAGTATGTAAGGATACATTTCTGATATCAACTATCAGTATACCTTGAGCAAAACAAAGATAGTGTGATAAAGCTAAAATTTGCATTCGGTTTTCTTTATAGGGGCTATTATAAGTGCAGCAGCATGAGAGGTTGTCCTGCCCGGAAACATGTGGAGCGGTGTCCAGATGAACCTTCCATGCTTATTGTGACTTATGAAGGAGAGCACAACCACTCAAGGATACTACCTGGTGGTCCAAATCTGGTATTGCATACTTAGGTCCTCCTACAGTTTTCCAGTTATTGATAGTAGATACTGCTACAAGGCAAAAAAGTGATCACTCACACATATGATTTTCCTTAATCAGCTAGCATAAAAGTTTGCTATCCTTGAGGAGATATGATCCCTTGGTAGTTTGCTAAATTGGATGTTGAAGACACTAATCTTGGATGTATATTTACAGGCTAAAGGAGATACATTATTTAATGTATTTATTCTAGTTTCACATTCATGTATTTTATCTAGAAGAATTTACCAAGTGCTTTATCAGCTTAGAAGGTATTTCAATTTAAGGTTCATGGCTATGCCCACTGCTATGCTCAGCATAGCTTTGTCTGTTCATGCTGTGTCTGATAACTGCAAGTGCACAACCTGTAATTAGAATTGAGCAAGGAATAATATGAAGTTGTATATGCATCTTGAAGATATTTTTGTTTCCACTGGCTGGTGGCTATAATTTAATGCATCTTAAAGACTTGTCTAAAGTTGATTATTATTGTGGTTTTCTTTCTCAGCAGTTATGTGTTTCTCAAGTTGTATTTTTACATTCCATGCTTGAAGCTTGAATAATTCTGTACTTTTTGTATGCCTTGATTTAACTGTTGCAAACTAGCTGGTTTGCTGTGAATCATATTTGTTTTTGGTTACTTGCATATCAAAATAACTTTACCACACTTAATAGGCACTTCTGTTTTATTGCAGTCTGGCCTATTTTACATGCTAATATGTTTTTAACTTTTTTTTTATTAGAATACCCTACTTGTGGGGACTTGGTTGAGGAAAAAGATTTCTGGTTTATAACATGCAAATTATTTCCTATATAGCAATGCAGTTATATCTGATTTAACATATATACATGGTTGCAGAATGCCTGACCCTTAAATCTTGAATGTATGCAACTGGGCCAGACGTGTGCATCACCGTTTCCATGGGCCTAATGGTCGAGACTGTGCAATGTATCATTCTTTTTACAAACTTCCTCGTTATTATGAAACCTGACTACGAGGCATAACTAAGACAGGAGCTTCCTAAACCACTTTCTATTTGATTGATTGAGAATCTAGATGATCCTTATCCTTTTGAGGTGATTCCATTATTGGAGGATGAGAAAAATTGATATCATGAACCATTTTTTGCAAGATGATATGAAGTTGTTTGGTTGTTTCGCAGGGTAGTAAGTAGACTTGCAACTATAGCTAGAGCTTAGGAATTTTCTGTATACATATCAATTGGATTTTTAGATATATTTGGAATTTTTTTAATTTACATGGTCTTAAATGAATGTGCAAAGCATGGGCTGTAAGGCATGAACCATGAGTTATGCAGAAAATCTGGAAAGTACTCAGAGATTAGATTCTATTTCACAAAGATTCATTAAAGCAAGTTTGCTATGCCTAATACTTTTATGATCATCTACCCATTTGCAAAAGATACTATTGAGGAGGGCTTTTTGGTACAAGTTACCAACCACTTTATGATGCGATTGATTCACTTTTGAAGATTGACATGCTCTCACAATCTCATTGTTATGTGATGTAGTGTAATGCTAAGTGTACGTGCCACACTACCACATGGAAGAAAGAAGTGGAGCAATCACTTGGTTTTAGGACAAAATTGAAGACTTTTGGAAGTGAAAATGAGGTAGAGAAAAGGAGAGGTCAGTGGATTAATTACGGTGTTAGAGTTGGTTAGGTTACCTAGGCTTGTAGAATAATTAAGGTAATTCAATTAATTTTCAACATCAAATAGGGAAGAATAGTGAATTAACAAAGGAAAGGAAACTAACTAGGGTTATTTAGGTGTAATACACCCAATTTTAAAATTTAATTGTTCATAACTATTATTATATAGGCTAGTGAATCGGATGATATGGCCAAAGGCCAATCCATGTAATGTAACATTGTACATAATAATAATAAAGTACACTACTGGCTATAGGATAGAGGGAAGAAAAGAGTATTGTGGGCTATGACTCCCCAAGAGGGGCAAGAGGGGAACGAGAGGGGGCTGATGGGGGGCCCAAGGGGTTCAAAGCCAAGTTACGGATCATTTTATTATAAGTGAAGTGTCATAACCTTAGTTTATGAAAAGAGCGAATCAACCTTGGTAATTTTAAAGGTAGTTGAGAGGAGTTATCCTTGTGCCAAGTGTCAAGATGGAAACATTCACATAAAATTTTCAGTTTTCGCAGTTGAGGGTCATTAGCTCATGTTCATTCTTACCAATTCGTATGGCTGTCCAAGCCTAGGAAGAGGGACATTACAGAGAGCCAAATTACATTGAAAACTATTGTATAAATGCCATAGAAGCATCCTTGGTGTTCCAACATAGATATTTTCCTAGCCAGACATTGAAGCCCTGGAAGAGGGAATTAACTTGAGGGACTATAGTTGTAGAGAAGGGGAACCCCCTTTTGGGTTGTGTGTGCAAAGGGGGAAAGAGAACCAATGATTAGGATCGTTGCTTGAGTGGGAAAATTGTTTATTAGAGGTTATTGGACTGAGAGTTAGAGTGCACTTGTTTTCCCTTGTGGTGTCATAACCCCATCCCAGGGGGTGGCTTTTTCTTGAGAGACTTGGAACAACAATGCCCAAGGATGGGAAGATCGTCCTATGTTAGCAACCAATTATGGTTTTCATAAAGATAAGTGTTCTTTTCTTATGTATGCTTTAATGTGATTAATTTTGTGTAATTCCCATGTAAAATTACTGTTGATATTTTATTATCTATGTTATATCACATGTCTTTGTTATTTGTGCTTCAATTATGCAAGGTCGCTGTTATCCCCCACAGTGTCCTAGGCTGATGAGGAGATCGATGGAGGTAACCGTAAACTAAGCTTTCGGTTTGGTAGCTAGCCCTACCAAACCAGAGAGGGCTCTCTCTATGGAATCATAGCCAAGAGATGACTGGATGATAAAGGATTTTAGGCTAGATAGCTAAGCTTAGGTAGGTTTTGGAAAATCTAGGGTTTTGTTGCTGGATAAGGGAGAAAAACCGGGTAGCTAGGTTAGAGGGTCGAAGGATTACAACAACAAGTATATGAAAGAGCAAGGTAGCAACACTTTTGTGATGGATTTTAGGTTTTGTTGATGTAGTATGGTGTTCAGAAGAAACATAAAGGTCTTAATGAGCATATGACATGAATTCATTAAGCAGGAGTGAAAATAACATATAATAATTTTCCATCAAAACAGAGCTTAGTGAAAAGAATTCTGTTTATAAACTGTAAGGAAAACTATTGAAGAGATGATGAATGGAAAAGGAAGCTAAATATCATTCATATAAAGTAATAACAGAGGAAAAACAACATCATAAACTTACTGCATAGGAATTCCTAAATAATAGCTGCAAACTGTGTCCTTTAATTCCAAAAATGTCAAATACAAGCTACAATGGTTCTCTCCTCAGATGTCCAACCAGTCCAATGATTGATAAAATGATACATAAGGACCAAAAACAACTTCTCCTTAGGCTCAGGGGTCGAATCCATGACTCTAGGAGTGGTTACATGAGTGGTTTTAACCAAGCCCAAATGTCTAGGGAGGTTGAAACAAATTCTACAATTAGCTTTGATTGCAACTTCCCTCATAAATGAAGCTCAATTTACATCAAACAAAGACTATCCATACATTACTACATCATATTTACATTTACTTTCACTCTATCATTCATTTACTTCACCAATTTGACCTTTACCCAGATCGAACTAGAAACTATGAGAAATTACACTATGAAATTTTTAATTAACATCTCAGAAAATTGCAGAAACGTAGCAACAAGTTTGAGGCCATTTTTAGGTGCCTTTCCGAAGCCAAAATTGAAATTTAAAAGGATGGTAAACTAGCCTTGTCTATCTAGTTCCTTGAACATCTTGAATTTTTGAAAATGACCCATGGGAAGGCCTCCAAAAACTCATTCTCCCAAGGTGTCTCCAGAAGCACAGTGCCTGTTAAAAAAAGGGACAAAATGTTGATTTTTGACCCATTTTTCTCAAATTTTGAGCCCTGCTTGAAAAATCTAAGGAAATGGCTTTTGAGAGGAGGCCATCAACTTTCCAAAAATGCAAACTATTTGTCATCTAGAGCTTTGAGGAAAAAGCGTAGCGCTAAGGCTCTGCATTTCTATAACTAGTGCATTTTCCTGAATTTGCACCAAATTTCACCAAAAACGAAAAATGCTCAAAAAACTCCCAAAATTGGTCTAGAAGTGCCAAGATGGGATGTACTATGCTATCATGGTTGCCTCAATGAGCATCTCCAATTTGTCCTTCTCATCTTTGCCTTTTAGTGTTTCCTTCAACTTGTTTTGCATTTGTTTGACCTTAATGTTGCAAATCTTGTTTCTGGTTTGGTAGTGATGGGCCATGTGCCTCAACATTTGGTTATCTTTGTTAGCCTTGTCAATAAGCTTCTCTAGATGGCCATTGACTTTGTCTAGCCAAAATTGCTTGTCTTCATTGATTTCCATAGCAATTTTGTTTTCACTGCTCAAATCTTTTACTAGTAGGTTTTGGTCTCTTTCTTTCTGCAATGCCTTTTTGAGACCCATTGTCCTAGGCCTCTTCCTTCCAACCCGCTTCTCTTGTTCATCATGCTTATCGTGCTCTAGCACTGCTTTACCTTTGACCTCTTGCCTCAACACTTTGAATTGCTCTTTTTCCATCATTAGCTATTTAACCTGGAGTTAATTGTTTTCTTACTCAAGGAAATAAATGATAAATTTGGTCGTTGCCAAATTGTCCTAGAGCTCCATGATCTGGGAATCCTTCTCTTTGATAGCTTGTTGCAAGGTTGAATTTTCATCTACTGCCTCCAAGTCAACTAGGTCAAAATCATGCTCAATTAGCTCATCATCCTGCAAATGTGCTCCCTATTGTGTTGATGTAGAAAGCTTGGCCCTTTCCTCAACTTGAGGAGCAAACACACGTCTTTTCCTTCCTGGTATGTTTTGGTCACCTTAGGTCTAGGTGCCTTGCGAATCTCCTCTGATTTATTTGATGATCCTACCTCCATACGCTGTGCTGAGGTGTCTTGGTGCTGGCTTGGTGAAGTAGTCTCATGCCTCTGCAAGGTTGCTTCAATAAAGGTATCCCATGCTATCTTCTTTTTTGCCAACTGATGGAGGACTACAACCTTTATCAAACTATGGTGGAAAAGGCTAGGGTAATGCTCTTTGTTTTTCATTTCCACCTTTTCAGACATTTTGGTGACACTTCTACACAAGTAGTTACACAAGTCAAGAGGTTTCATACTTGTGAAGTGCATGAACAGCCTAATGTGATATTGATACAACTTGGAAAACCTCCCCTCACAAGTGAAAAACTTCATCACAACCTTCATCAGTGGTGCATACTTTTCCAACAAGTATCTAAATGGAATGATGTGCGAATGAGCCTCTTTGTAAGGTGATTTCAAGAAGGGTTTGTATTGCTCAAGGTTTAGGCTCATGCCTTTGAACCAATACTCCCCATGATTTGGTATCCCTGTGGCAAGAGAGATGGCATCAACTGAGAATGTGAAATCAATCCCTGCAATGGTGGCCTTTTCTCCTTTCAGATTGGTGGCAATCAAATCAGTGAGCTTCTCATGAAAACCTATCTCTCCCACTCTTTGACAAAACCCTAGGCAGTTGACATCTTCAAAGCATTGTCTTATGAATGGTGAAGAATTGATCTCATTGCAATTGTGGGCTCATACATCAGAATCTTCCCCCCTTTATGATGTTTTCTTTTCTCTGATGGTGAAGAGTCTCCCTCAATTTTTGAAACCCTAGATGATAGGAAAGGGTAAATAAATAGTGAAAAGTGATTGAAGTGGTGAAATGAGGGAGTTAGGGAAGGGAGATGGGAGTAGGGAAATTTTGGGAGATGGACAGGGGTTTTAGGAATCCTTATGAAGTTAAATGAAGGGAAATGAATGAGGGAGATGAGCTAGGAAATTTAAACATGATCCTAGCTAGGGGAACTGCCCAATTTGACAGATTAGGGCTAGGGTTTGTAGGGAGGTGAAGTGGAATGAAGGGAAATGGTTTGTTGGTGAATGGGGATGATGAGTTGCATGCAAATAGAGGTATAGGGATAATGATTTTAGGGTTTCAAAGCTCCAACTTATCATTTGCAAGCTCAAAACATGAAACTCATGGCAAACCCTAGAGGAATAAACTCACAATCATTTGTTTGTTTTGCCAAAGGAAGAGAGGGAATGAAAATGAGTGTACTTACTTTTTATGAGGCTTAGAGGATGAAGAAACTAGAATGCAGGCTTGAAGTTTTGATTTGAGTGATTTTTGATGATTTTTGGGAGACTTTGTCCCGTGCGCAGCGCAGTTCACTGGTGCACAATGCTTCTACGCGCAACGCCTCCTCCAGAAACACAACACATTGCTTGTATGCACAACACCAAACAAATTTTGCCACATTAAGCTGAAAAACCAGTGTTTTCTCATTTAAGGAGGAATGAGCTCGAGAACAAGGTAAGATAAGAATGTAAATGGAATGTGTATGAATCTCTTTGGGCCTTTATAGACATAGCATAATACTCTTTTGAGTGATAATGGGCCCCACATGTTCTTTTAAAACATGACTTTCATTTTTTTGAACCTGGCAACCTTGGACATTTGTAACTTGAACTTTGTATCTTCTTATGAACAATGTACCTTCTTTTTGGAACTTTGAAATTGCAGCTATGAAATACTTATTTGTTAAGTTTCGGTATGTTCTATGCTAGAGCAATTTATTTAAATTTTCACAGTTAGCAATAACATCAACATTAAGATAAACTGCAGATAGAACATAAATATAAAACGCAGAAGACAAGCCAAGACAAGAGGACACAAGATATGGCGCGAGCCAGGGACAAACCCCACAATGTGTGGGGAAACCCTTTTGATCAAATCTTCTTTTATCTTTCAAAGTTCAGCAGAAAAAGAGAGAGAGAGATAATACATTTACAACAGAAGTCAACACTTTGACCTATCTAGATCTAGCATAGATCATTTCTTATAACAATGAGATCAGTTGAAGACATTCTGCTTCAACTGATTCTGCAAGGTGACTCCTTCACCTATCATCGTTCTACATCTCGTCCATTTGCTGCACCTGATTGTGTAGCACCATCACGCTGTATCATGCTAAATCACGCTGCCCATATATCATGTATCATTGTGCTGCCCATGATGCTACTGCCCATGCTCGATGTATCATTTTGCTGCCCATCCACAATATCTCATACATCATGTTGCTGCCCAAGATTGCGTTATATATATGTGTCCAGATCACACAACGTTCTTATCTCTATACCACAAAAGTTTATATACCTAGGCAATATCACTTTTTGAACACTGTATATAATCCTTGATGATCCATTATCTGTCTATATACCGATGTTGTCCAATAGCATATATATTTGCATTCCAATATCTGTCTGCATACAGTTGCGTTCATATATGACTGCGTTCCAATAACATCATGACTGCGTTTCTGAACAACGTATATATATACCTGCGGGTTGCTATGTTGCTACGTGCCATGCTGCGTTCCATTGACCGTGAATATATTTCTCATGAACAGCGTGTATATATATATATATAGCATGTATAACATGAACAACGTTGAATGCGTGTTAATGACGTTCCAGTCATCACGTTCACTGTCCATGAACTGCGAGTAATCCATGTGGCAACGGATCCAAAGTTATGGCATGATCAACGTTCCATACATAACTACAATTCAAACTGTGGGTTCCGTATATGATTTACGCTGCCAGATCCGCATGCATCGAGAGTGTCAACAATTCTGCGTGCCATGTCTGCAACATACCTTGTGTATGAGTCTTTTATATATTTCCACCTGCTCCAGCGTATCATGACTACATTGATGCGTCTAAATGCCTCCACGAGCAGTGTTATTATGATTGTGTTGATGTGAGTATATGCCTCCACGAGCAGCGCATATATAACTGTGTTGATGTGCGTATAGTTGCAGCGAATATTATCGCCAATGTATTATATCATTGCCTGTGTCCTGATTATGAACAGTTTGTAGATATTACCACTTCATCACTTCGGCTCATTACCAACGTATATATATATATATTAATATATATATAATATATATAAATATATATATATATATTTATATATTATATATACACATGAGCAGCGTATAGTGTATATGGTTTCCCAGGTGTCAACGTATATATATATACATGAGCAGCGTATAGTGTATATGGTTTCCCAGGTGTCAACGTATAGGGTTTCACCATGTATCAAATTCCCTGAATAGCGTATCTGGTTTCCTTGAACAACATATAGAGATTCATCATTTGCCAGCGAATAGATGTCTTCTTGTCCTGCGTAGGATTAGGGCATCATTTTGCAGCTAGGGCATCATCCTCTTTGGTATCTCTCCTTCTCCAAAAACCCAAGACGTGGAGAGGAGATCACCTAAAGAGTGTGTTGAGCTTATGACTCCAAATCCTCTCTTATTTATACTAAAGGCGGATGATTGAATAGACATGACGTTTGGGCTTCTAGAGCCTACATAAGAGCTGGTCGGCTTGATAATAATTATATAAACAAAATAAATTCATATCTCCATAAATACTTATCGGAATCGGATGATCTTTGGATCAATCCTACACCTCTCGACGAGAGGGATCCAATAAAAACATCAGCTGCCATAAATAAGCCAACCCACTTGGAGTTTGGCCCTAGTTGCCAATTTAACATTATTACATATAGAAACATGAAATTACATCTCAAATCAAAATTTATTGAAAAGACTTGCTTATCACAACTCATCTTATGCTAGATTTTATGCATGAGACACTAATGGAGACACTAGACTGGGTGAAATCATGCTGGTGATATTCTCTTAATGAATGATGAAAGTGACCAACATGTAAAAATTCTTGAGAAAGTGAAAATAACGGTAGACATGCTAATTAGTGACCAAAGTTTTTGAATGGAGGACCTAGTAAAATGACAAAAAATTGACCCTAAACTCTAATGGAAATGTTGAAAGAGAACATTTGATCACTGGTGGCAGGAAAAAACACTGACACTAACAGCGGCCATGGAATAATTTGTCGAATTTGGGAAAAACTAAGAAAAATACCCAAGTTCCAAGAGGAATTTAGATGTTTAGGTTGAAATCATGCCCAAACACCTTGAAATGGATGATTTAAATGGAAATTGATCATTTGTAAGGTTAAATTAGGTTGAAGGAAGCTTAATTGTAGGTTCCCATGGCAATGAAGGCTAAATTTTGAAATTCGATGTCATTAGAAAATCTAGAAAATTTTGGGGATTTTTCATATTGGTAGTGTGGCAAGGAGATGTGTAGGCCACATGGATTGCATGTGTTGGGTGAAATGGAAATGCTATGGTTGCAGGGGGTAGAGTCGGAGGCCTGTGGCAAGAGGTGGTGAGCCTAGGTGATGATCTCATTAGGATATCGGGCCTAGCAAAAGTCATATTGGGTGTTTTTAAAAATGGTTTTGGAAATGTTCCAAAATTCTCAACGCCAATAATAATCTGACCATGTATGCGGCAATTAGTATTGGGTCGACCACCGACTTAGGGAGAATTACCCCCTCCCCGCCCCCCCCAATCTAAAATCCTTGATATCACTGCTTCGATCACTAAATTGTCTCCATTCTTTCATTTGGTGGGGTTGTAGCTTGTGCACTAGTAAGACAAAGGCATGGGATGGGACCCACCCATTATTACAACCAATGCATGGGCACCAAATGTTAGGGGGAGGTGGGGCTAGAAAGTAAAGAAAAGAAAGGGAGAGATGAGGGAAAGATAAGGAGAAACAGAAAAATAAAGATGAGGAAAAGAAAAGATAAGGAGAAAGAAGAAGAAGAGAGATAAGGAGGAAGAGAAAGAGGAAGGATGAAGGCAAGGGAATGATGAGTTAGGTTAAGTGGCCAAGGGGGTGAACTTAGCACTGCTTGAGGTTGCCATATGGATCCAAATGCCACATTAGTGGTCAAGTCAACATATTGTAATTTTTTTATAATTTTCAAGTCCTAAACTTCATGAGTTGTTTTGAGGCGCTAAACAATGTTTTTGTGGAAATTTCAAGGCATGGGTGTAGTTTTGGTGCTCCCAGACCATGTTGAATAAATGAAAGTGTTCGACAAGAGCTTTCCAATGAGATATTGTATGCAAAAAACAAGGCTAACATGCAACAATTATACTTGAAACAATGTAGGAATAGGAATAAGGTACTAGCTCACTTCCAGGAGGCATAACTTCATTCCCGAAGCTTAAAATGGAGCATGGAAGTAGTCAATGGGAGACACTCGAATAGGAGAATGCATCCATGCAATTAGAATTGGAACTCAGGCATCTAATCTTAGGGAATTAAAAGAAATTTGCCTGTAGTGTTAAGAGGCAAAATAAGAATATATTAGCAAACTTCAAAAAGCCATAATTATTTGCTTAGTGCTAAGAATTGGGCATATGAATAGCCAATGAAAAGCTATTGAAGAGCATATTACAATTATCCACCTATAATTTTGGGTTGGGTAGCATAAATTTTCTAAGAAACAAAGGAAGGCTATTGTTGACCTTAAGGAGTAGAAAATATGTCATTAATTCATTGCTTGCATATTTTGTAGAGTCACGAGGAAAAAAAGCATGGAATGTTTTCAAGGAACTCGTGGCCTTGAGGAAGAAGTGAGGGGCATGGATTTCAATATGGGAAATGAAAAGACAGTCAAATGGCCATAGGTGTAGACTAGACCCAATTGAATTGATAGAGAACATGAAGAGTCTTAATATGGAGGTACAAAGCTACAAGGATGACTATGAGAGAATAATTAGAGCCCAAGAGGAGGAAAATAACATTAACACTCCATTGTTGCAGAGCTTGAACCAACTATAAAACAAGTTAAACTCAAATCAAGTTCAAGGCATGGAGAGGAATGAAAATCCCCTGCAAGAAGAAAGCTATAGAGCAACTAGACATTCAAGGAATGTTAGAAGTATTTGTAGGCCATATCACTTACCTCATTACTCATTCAGAAGGGAACATTAATCTAAAGGATTTCAAAGTGGTCTAGAGGTATCTTTGGTTAGGCATCAACAAATAAGACACAAGTTTGACAATATGCAAGGATAACTCAAGAAGCTCAATCCATTGGATGTTTGATGGGGAAAATAAGAAAGAAGAAGAAATTGAACCTTAGTTACCTGGGATTAGGAAGTATTTTCAATTGCATAACTATTTGTCCAACTTGGAAGTTAGGATTTCCATTTACCACTTGCAAGGAAAGACTTCTATGTTGTGGGACCAATTGAGAAAAGTCAAGCATCTAAATGAGAAGAAGATCACTTGGAAGTAGTTCAAAAAGTACTTTTAGAAGTATTTGTATGAGCATTATTATTGCAAAAACATGCAATTTTTTTTTTCTATGTGGTTCACAGTCCCTAAAGATAGGTCACCGCTACATACATGGAATATTGTACCAGGTCGATCCATTTGAAAGGATCACTTCCTGCTAGCTCAAACACAAAACCTAACCTCGAGAGTGTTGAGAGAATTGAACTTGTGACCTCTCAATAGCAAAGGTGCTTTAACGATAGGAACTCGACCAACTGAGCTAACCCTTAGGGTTAGCTCAGTCGATCCATCTAACCCTTGGGGTGAGTACATCCATGGAATATTGCACTAGGTCGATCCATCTGAACGGATCACTTCTTGCTGGCTCAAACACAGAACCTGACCTCGAGAGTGTTGAGAGAATTGAACTTGTGACCTATCAATAGCAAAGGTGCTTTAACAACGAGAACTCAACCAACTGAGTTAACCCTTGGGGTTAAAATCCATGCAATTTATTTGAACTCAAGCTGGACAATATGACTATAGATGAATATTAGGGCAAGTTTCTAGATTTGCTATGATGTGTTGGATTCTTAAAGTATGAGAAAGTAAATATTTGAAGGTTTTTGAATAGATTACCTATCTTCTACAAGGAGAAAATAGAATTTGATGAGCCCAAGACTTTAGAAGAGGATGTAAGGAAGACTAACTACTTGTAGGAAAATAGCAAAAGCATAGCAACCTTTCACAAATCTTGGAAAGATAAGAAGAGGGAAAAAGTGGAGCAAAGAACAAAAGGTTTCAAACCAAATTCGTCTTTTAGGTGCAGCCCTATTGTATGTTAGCCAAGTCAAGTAGCTCAAAGTGAGTCCAAGGTTGCAAAGTCTTCAAGGAAAAGATCAAGACCACCAATTAGGTGTTGGGGTTGTAAAGGAGAGCACCTGTTCAAGGATTTCCCTAATAAGAAATACAAAAAAGGATTTTCCTCAACCTTTAGGAAGCCAATATAGTTGAGGACATGGGAAGAAAGATTCCAATGATATATGTAGCCTTGGAAAATTGACAAGTTGAACAATAATCACTCATAATTGAAGTGGAAGGTAATATTACAAAACTTTTCGTTGCATTTTTAATTGATTCAGGGACAAGTCATAACTATTGTTTGTAAGATAGTGGATATGTTTCATTTAAAAAGAAGTAATCTTGAGAGATCATGGTTGGTCTAGCTAGCCTCTAGAAACAAAAGGAAGATTAGTGAAATTGTTAGGAGTTGTCCCTTAAATCTGGATGGAGTGAACATCATTGTTGACTTAATTATCATTCCATTGAGGTCTTATGACATCCTTTTTAGGATGGATTGGTTGGAAAAGCACCACATTGTCCTAGATTGTGAGAAGGCATTCACTTGCCTTGATGAGGAAGGGTAGCAAAAGAAGGTCTAAGTTATTCCAAGACCCATTTCCATCCAAGAATTTTAGCTTTATCGTTGAAAATATGCTTTAGAAAAGGGTGTCAAATAGTTGCATCTCATGTACATGAGCTAACCAAGAATGATAGTCCAAAGTTAGAAGATTTTCCAGTGGTATAAGAATTTGAGGAAGTGTTTGGAGATATTCTTGGTTTACTACCAAAAGGGAGAGGGATTTTGCTATTAATTTAATGTTTGGAGTTACTCCAATATCTAAAACACCTAACTTGATGAGCACGCAGAGTTAAAAGAGTTACAAATGCAACTAATTTTTTTAAAGAAGGGATACATATGCCAAAGTGTGTCACTTGAGGAGCCACAATTCTATTTGTCGAAAAGGATGGTACATTAAAATTATGCATTGATTGAATACAATTGAATAATGTGATGGTACAAAATGAGTGTTCTTTACCAAGGATATATGATTTATTTGAGATTGGCTGCCATCATGTAAAAATTAAGGAAGAGGACATAAGTAATACAACCTCAAGGACATAAGTAAGGACAAGGTATGAACACTGAATTTGTAGCAGTTCCATTTGGATTAGGAAATGCACCAATTTATTTTATGTGCCTAATGAAGGGATTTTTTAGACATTACTTGGATAAGTTCACCATTGACTTCTTAAGTGGTAAACTGATTTATTCTAAATAAGAGGAAGAGCATGAGTAACACTTAAGGATGGTGCGACAATTGCTAAGAGACCATCAACTCTATTCCAAATTAGGTAAATTCTCATTTTACCAAAATCAGATCCACTACCTGGGACATATCATCTCAGAGGAAGGCATTGTTGTGGATCTAGAGAATATAGAAACACTCAAAAGTTGGCCAACACCAAGGAATGTCATTGAGGTAAGATCAATCATGGGGCTTATTCATTACGATAGAAAAATATTCAAAATTTTAGAAAATTGCACATCTAGTTGATTCTTTGAAAAGGAGTAAAATTTGAATGGACAATAGATTGTGAGAAATGTTTTCATTACTTAAAGAATCTACTGACATGTGCACCAACATTGAAAATTGTTGATTCAAAGGAGGAATTTATTGTGCGCATTAATGCATGCAAATGAGAGCTTGGTGGAATATGCAAAATGGCCATGTAGTATGCCATGAATCTAGCAAATTGAAGATGCATGAAGAGGCTTAGGGTTGGCAATTATAGTTCATGTTTAAAAATGAGGATACATTACCTTATGGACAAGAGGTTTGAGTTGAGGACAGACCATAATGGTTTAAAATACCTAGTTGAATAGTCAACTTTGAATGTAAGGCAAGTGAGATGGTGAATGGAATACTTGAGTCATTAGAGGAATTTTGAGGTAAAAAATGGGCCTCAAAATGAAAATGTACTAACAAAATCAACTTTAAAGGAACCAATAGGATTCAAGCTATGCATGCTATTATGTTTGGTCTTGCAAAGTCAGATTTTGTTAATGTTATGAAATGCAAATATGCTAAATTGCGTCGGACAAGCTTCTCAACAACTATGAATGAGATATTAAGGCAAATCGTGAAAAACTTCAAGATCAGAAGATGGAATTTGAAGGTTTAAAAATGAATGGTGATGAAAATATAGCAAGTTTCTTTTTTAGAGTAGATGATATTGTAAATACCATCAAAGAACTTGGTGACAAACTTGATGAAGATACAGTTGTACAAAAGGTGTCGAGATCTATTCCCTCTAGACCTGATGGAAAGGTCTTTGCGAAAGAAGAACTACAAAACTTAGATAAACTAACTATGAATGAAATTCTTGGAATTTTAATTGCATATGAGATGAGAACAAGGAAAGAATAGAGTGATCTAAAAGAGGATGCATTTAAAGCCTTAAACAAGTCAAAAGAACATGGATATCATGATTGTTCCAATCATGAGGCAGAGGAAGAGGAAGCTAACTTCATCAAGAAGCTGAATAAAGCATCATAAAAATACAAATGTAAGTTATAGTTCAAATGTTTCAATTTTGGTAGAGTAGGTCACTTTTCTAATAAATGTCCATACGAAAAGAAAGACAACAAAAATGATAAACAAGAAGACGAAGGGAAGAATAAATCTAAGAAGAATTATAAAGGAAAATATTTCAAAAGGAAGAACTTCTACTCTAAGGAAGATAATGGCTCCACAAAAGATTAAGAAGAGTGTGAATTTGATGCATGTTTAGATGAATAAATTCATATGGTCCTTGAGGATTAGAAGTCTAATCAAGAGAGATCTAATCCAAAAGACGATGAGACATCGAAGGAAAAATATTTAGTGCCTTAGATGAAATTTACATACTAAGGCGAAAGAATTGATAATAAAAAGAAAAGAGACAAGCATATGAGGAGAAAGATCGTGTTGCAAACGAAGCAATGATTCTTCTTAAAACATAATTAGAAGAGACATAGAGGATAGAAGACATTCTTATGAGCCATATAAAAGAAAAGGAGAAGAATTGTGAAAGGCTTGAAGCAGAGGTAGTTTCTCTAAGAAAAGGTCTAGAGAAATCTAAAGCTCGAATGAATCTAAATTTAAGATTTGTAAAGGGATTTGAAACTCTTAACAATATTCTCAACAATCAAAGACCACCAACAATCAAGACATGTCTAAGCTACAAAGAAGATCATGAAAATTTCAAAGGAGAATTGAGTTCCAATACATCAAGAATAGAGGAACTTGGGAGCTATGCTAATGTGCTAAAAGAACCAAGTACCCAGCCAAGAAAAGCAAGGAATGATGTCATAAGTAAAAAAAAACAAAAGAAAATTAATTGCACAAATAACAGTGGAGCCAACAAACAAAACAAGTCTTATAGAGAAATCCCATCAAGAGGAATCTTCACACCAAGGTAACAAAATATCTTCTATGGTTACCTTTTTTCATGTCATAATTTTGGTCACATGGCTGAAAATTGTATAGCCTATAGGTATATCATAAATGTAAACATTAGATATGGTCAATGCTTAATGCATAGGTCTAGAAATTCCTATGTAATATTGTTTATAGGAATAAATTATTATCTCATCTCTTGGATGAAATTGAATGCTATGCATGCAATAACGTTGGACATAAGGAAAATGAGTGTAGAAGCAAGGTGACAAAATCTTATAAGCAGGAAGGGGAAGAAAATTTCTTTAAAGTATGAAGAAAAAAACCTATCAATGTACGAGAGTGTGGATTTTCTCTCTATGTTGAATATCAAGAAAGCCAATGTCACATCGATAGTGGTTGTTCAAATCACACGACAAGAGATAAGAGAAAGTTTGTACCTTTGGATGAAGATAAAAGAGGCATTGTTACTTTTTGTAACAATGCACCAACAAAGATAATGGGAAAGGGGGCATCTGTTTTGGAAAAGGGAAAGACCAAAGCTCATAATATATTAAATATAGATGGTCTTAAGCATAATCTCTTAATTGTTAATTAGATGTGTGACCAAGGACATGAAGTCATATTTATGTCAGATGGTCGTGAACTAAAAAAGTAGATTCAGGGAAAGCTATAGTGAAGGAAGTTATGACTTCAAAGAAATGTCCATGTGTTGAATGCTGGCAAAGAAAATTGTCATATGGAAAAGATGGATGAAATATGGTTATGGCATAAGTGATTAGGACATGTCAACATTTATCATTAATTAAATCTTAGCAAAAAGGAGGCAATGAAAAATATACCCAAAATCGCAAGGCCACATGACATCATTTGTAAGTCATGTCAATTCAGAAAGAAAACATGGGTGCAGTTCAAAGCAAAGGAGCATTTTACATCAATGTCATTGGAACTCATTCATACATATCTTGGTGGTCCCACCAAAAATTAGAGTAGTCTCCAAAAAGTGAGAGGCATTTCATGCTCCTAATTAATGGTTTCACAAGAATGAGTTGGAATGGAATTTAAATATTCAAGGCCCAAGTAGAAAATGAGATACATTTGAATATAAAAATTTTGAGACCAGAGCAAGGGAGAGAATTTACCTTAGACGAATTCAATATTTTTTGTTAGGAGGCAATTCTCAATTGCAAGAACTCCATAACAAAACGGTGTTGTTGAGAGTGAACAAATCAGTCCAAGAAATGGTAAAGGAAATGCTTGATGAAGCAAAAATGGCACATACCTCTTGGGGAGAAGTCCAAACAATAGTCAACATTCTAAATAAGGCTCATCTAAGAGAAAAAAGTAATAAGACCCCTTATGGGCTATGGTATGGTAGACCAACCACAATAAAAGATTTCAAGATCTTTGGGAGCAAATGTTATAATAAGAGAAATGAAGACAACCTTATAAAGTTTGACTCAAGGGAAAATGAATTAATATTATTTGGATATTCTTCTAGAAGAAAAGGCTGCAAATGCTACAATAAAAGACTATGTAAGATTGTTAAATGCATCAATGTAAATATTGATGAGACATCAATACATAAAGAAAGGCAACAACCCCAAGATGATTCAATCATTTATCAACCTCAATATGAAGAAGAACATGAAAAAGGAGAGTATGAGGAACATGTAGAAGAAGAAAATAGAGTTGATCAGTAAGATCCTAAAACTCCTTCAAGGTATGTTGAAAAATATCATCGTAAAAGTTAAATTATAGGAAATAAAGAGGGAGGTGTTTAGACAAGAAGAAAATTTATAAGCTCTCTTAGACATGCCAATTTTTCTTTGTTGTCCACAATAAAACCCAATAATTTTGATCAACCTAATTAAGACAAGTATTGGATTAAAACCATGGATGAAGAATTAGAGAAAATTGACAAGAAGCAAAGTTGGGAGTTGGTCCCAAGACCAAAGGACAAGAAAGTGATTGGAACCAAGTGGGTTTTCAAGAATACATTGAACGAGTATGGTCAAGTTATCAAAAACAAAGCAAGATTAGTATGCAAAGGATATGCTCATGTGGAAGGTATGGACTTTGAGTTAGAGACTTTTTGTGTTTCTCAATGGAGAGAAAAAAGAAGAAGTATATTTTGAACTGTTGATGGTTACCAATTGACTGATAAAGAAAATCATGTTTGCAAGTTGAAGAAGACTCTTTATGGGTTAAAACAAGCTCCTAGAGCATGGTATTACATGAAAAATACCTATAATAACAAGGTTTTAAAAGGGGAATAACTGATAGTAACCTTTACATTAAATCTAATCTTGATAACTTGATGCTTATCATGGTGTATGTAGATGACATCATATTTGGGAGTAATGTTGATAAGTCGAGTCAACAATTTGCAGTTGATGCACAAAAATAATTTGAAATGTCCATTCTTGGAGAACTATCATTCTTCCTTGGATTACAGGTTCAACAAACAAAGAAATGTATTTTTATTCCTCAAACTAAATACCTCAAAGAAATGTTGAATAAATTTGGCATGGAGGAGTGTACATGTGTTAGTACACCCATGGTAACAGGTTGTAGACTCAACAAATTATGAATCTCTAGAGGTAAAGTAGCCCATGTATTGGCCTATGATTGGAAACCTACTTTATCTCACATCTACTTAATTAGGGATCATGAAAGTAGTTGGCTTAGCTGGAAGATTCCAGTCAAACCCTAAGGAAAATCATATGTAGGAACTTAAGAGGATCTTTAAATGTTTGTAAGGAACATTGGATTTTGGCTTATGGTACTCCAAAGATAGACATTTCACACTAAAATCCTATACCAATGTTGATTGGGAAGGTAGTGTTGATGACAAGAAAAACACCAGTGGTGGAGCATTCTTCCTAGGAAGTTGTCTTATCTCCCACCTCAATAAGAAACAAATTTATATTTCTTTGTCTATTGTCGAAGCAGAGTATATTGCAACAAAATCATCTTGTACCCAAATTCTATGGACACTGCGAAATCTCAAGGATATTTAGGTAGATTGTGCTCAACCAATGCTTATTTTATGTGACAGCATTAATGAAATTAATATATCTAAAAATCCAACTATGCACTCCAAAACAAAACACATTCCTATCAAATATCACTTTCTTCGAGAAGAGATAATGGATCATATTGTTAAATTGGGATATGTGTCTACTAAGGAGCAAGTTGTAGATATCTTTACCAAGCCTCTTAATATAAAAACTTTTGAACATATTAGAGAAAGGATGGGAATGATCTCTCCTTAAATTCCTTAGTA
Organism: Pinus taeda; assembly: GCA_000404065.3. Taxonomy (NCBI): domain Eukaryota; kingdom Viridiplantae; phylum Streptophyta; class Pinopsida; order Pinales; family Pinaceae; genus Pinus; species Pinus taeda. The sequence continues at coordinate 105,046 of APFE031655255.1, forward strand.
AAAGGAACAATTTACAACTAGAATCCACCACATCAGGCATTTCTCACAAGGTGCACAACAAAAGAAGAAAATGTTGATACAACACAATCACAAGGGGAGTAGCCCATTAGTGGGACAAGTTATAGAGACAATTTTTTCTTTCAAGGAAATTTCTACTATCAGGAGAGGTAAAACAACTTATATCAATGCAAAGGGAGTCTCATGATGTAATCAAAGAAATCATACAGATAGAGGGAAAAACTAGTTGATGTTAATAAGCATGCAATTATAGACAAAGGAAGCATAAGTCCAAGGGGAGCAATAACAAAAGGAATAGCTAGTTAGTTGCAGCCAAATTCCATCCTTTGACATTGATTTCAAAGGGGGAGAAAGAAGTAGACATGTTGGGAATCAGGGTTGATAATTAGCCTTAAGGAGAAAGAAGAAAAAAAAAGAAGACTCAACCAATAGTTAGGGGGAGTTCTCAACAAAATTATATCAATAACTTGATTATGTTTGGTGATGTTGCCATCAATGCCAAAGGGGGAGTTTGTTACAAATATGTTGTCATTGATGCCAATTGTAGTGATGCCATTGATGTTAAAGGATTTTATGAAGTTCAAGTAGCATAAGGTCAAGTAAGGTGTTGGAATAAAATTTGGTGTTTCCATGGAACACTCACAAAAGCACAAAACAATGAAGTTTGAGTAGTAGAGAGCGAAGAAGAGTGTTGGGATGAAACTTGGTGTTTTCATGGCAGCCTCGTACAAACACAAAACTAATTTGGCATTTTCCCAATGTTTGATATTGTGATAAATCAATGGCCTAGATTTGTATCGGCGTCACACATGCGTGGAGGTTATGGTGTGTTTATGCCCTTGATGGATCTAGTGGAAAAGAAAGATTCAATCCAATGATCTAGATATATATATATATATATATATATATATATATATATATATATATATATATAATATATATATATAATGATTACACATGTGTTACGGTTAAAGTAGAGGCTTTCACTCGATGAAGTTAATCCATGATTAAACTATGATTTAAACCTTGTGTATATTAAGTTAAAGCATATTGGATGGATATTAGTTGAGCTTAAGCATACCAAGGTATCAAGCACTAGACATTGGTATCCAGTATGCCATAAAAAAATATGACGTGGCCAATAGGCGACATGACACTTCCACATGGTTGACAATTGATATATCCAATGACGTGGCAACAATAGAGAGTGACATGTGGCAAGCAAAAATAGAGTTTTTGGTTATCAAACTAGATGATTGGAAGGTGACATGTGGGAGGTACATGTCACTATTTAGACACATGGAAGGAACTGATTGGTTGTAATAGAGGATATGGAAAGTGAAGTGATAGGTGAATTTGCAGGTGATGTAGCAATGGTGGGTCTTGTACTGGGGTACCGAAGCACCATGCATCGAAGTCCATTTTTGCATATAAATGTCAAGGATGGTATCCATTATGACATGGCGCAAATAACATGGAAAGAGAATCACATGGAAGACAATGATTGGTCCATGATGGTTTGATGTGGAAGAACCAGAGGTTCTAGAACTTATTCCAGGATCGTGTTTGGCAAGGTTATCTTGTGTATTTAGATTTGGGAAAAAAATTTGAAATCAAGGTTACAAGCCAAAATCCAAAGAGCCAAGGGCTCAGTCCTTATGGGACTTATATTGGGGTATCGGGATATTGAAATGGATCAACACTAAAGCAATTAAGTATGGATTTTCCTATTGTGATAGGGAATTTGTTGTTAGATTAAGAAACTAAGGAAAGGTCCAATAGTTGACATAAAAATAGTTTCATGGTATTGAAGTGGACAACAAGCCAAAACAATCTGGTATGACATGTTCTAGTGTGACAAGAATTTTTTTGTCAATTATTTGAAAATATCATCTGATAACATTTTTCTATTGGGATGTTTGCAATTGGAGCATACCAAAGTGATGGGTTAGGACTTGTTGAAGAAAAGTGTAACTAGGTTCACTATTTGTAACTGTAATTTTGATCTTTGTACTTGTCAAGAAAAAGAAATATTATTTTTGTAAATTATTTAAATGAGTTTCTTGCTCATTCATAGGTCTAGGAAAGTCAAAGAATCAAAGTCATGTTAAAGTGCTCTTCTTGAGCATGAATATGGGTCAACTTAGTGTCAAGCGCCCCTCCAAGACAAGCACCATCCTCCAAAGAAGAAGACTGCAAGCTAACCGATGAAGGGAACATCATGTCGGCCTCCAATATATATATATATATATATATATATATATATATATAATATATATATATATATATATATATATGTCATTTCAGCTCATATAAAAGCACAAAAGTTCACTTGGTCAAGTCAACTAAACAATGGAGACATAACCACTTATATACCCAGTTAGGGTCACTGCAAAAGAAGAGACATGAGCTCGCATTTTCTGAGATGATTCAGTTAAGTATAGGGATTGCAATCCACATTACAAGAGAGTAACAATTCAAACTCATCTACAAACTTGGGTAAGGACAAATACTTAGATTCATCATGACTATTGGATGTTTACAGGATGGGATCCTCGCAGTTAGGGTGGCAAACAGTGTCAATTTCATATGTATACCATAGAGGTATAGTCTCAACATGGGTGTAATGAAGAAGGTCTCAGATCTCTGTCTTGGCATACAATCATAATATCAAAATACCTTATGAACAGTCCTCACAATGACACACATTGTCTCAACATACAAACTATCTCGACGCAATACTCATTCAACATACTTAACATAGTAATGTTCTTGACATAATATATTAATCATAATCCTACCGAAGATAAGGTCATAATGAAGAACAATATGATGACCTCATTGATATGGTGAAGGTCTATGTGGAAATACAATAGTGATGTTCTTAGTGATGACAATAATAATGAATATCTCAACAGTACATCAGAGATGATCTCAATAGTGATACATAATAAGAATGGTGTCTTGGTCTTGGAGTGGCATAGAAGGTCAAGTGTCATGGTCTTGGTGTTCTTCAATTGGAATCTCTATAAGAAGAATTATGTGCGGGTTTTCCTCTCCAAGAGGGAGAGGTTTTGGCCCTTGCAAAATGCCAACTTCTTGTGTTCTTGTCTCCTTGCTTTGGTATCTATCTGATGAAATAATAAATACACACTCTAATAATGTCAAAGAGAAGATTGTGCTAATAAGAAAGTAAAATTCCTCACAAATAGTTATCAAGTCAAAGAAGAATCTCATTAACTACATGTGCCCTAGTTCAACATGGTATCAGAGCTAAGGTGCTGGAGTCAAAATAAGGGCAACAAAAGAGACATACAAGGATCAATCTTCAAGAAAGGCATCAAAGCAAGAGATCTGTCAATATTCAAGGATTAGTCTACAACAAGAAGTCTACAAAAACAAAGGCTTTTATCTATATAATCAAGGATACAACCTTCAACAGTCTATACTACTCACAGTCTCAGTGCTATGCTATTGAGATCTCGATGCCACAATAGGATTAAGTAATCTCAGTCAAATAATGAAATTTAGATTACAAGTACTCAGAACTCGAGCTCATGGCAACAATTTTGATGCCTCTCACAGTATTAATCTATGTCATACCACAAGGATCTCAATATAGAATAAAGGTGTTTGTTGATGGATCTCAATACCATAAAATGATCATCATGGTATGTAACATCAAGACTTTATGGTTCTACACAATGTTGCATACTACAAGGTTCCATAATCCACTTATGTGATAGCAAGACAATGCCCTATCAAGTTCATCAACTATTTTCTAATCATAAGAATCAAATGTATAATTCGAAGAAACTTGAAGATAAGAAGGCAAGCTTCATACCATTACATCAAGGATATCATCCAGAGGAAGCATCAATTCATCCACTTCAACCATCATCAAAGAAATCAAGGTGAAGATTTAATCTTCACATGACAATTAAGTATATTTCGAATTTATAAATTTGGTTAAATGACTTCATGATTACAAGGACATCTATAGGTTGGATGGGTCATCAAGATTCCTTACATGAAAAGGGAGGATAGACATAGTTATCTAAGTACCTGAAGTCATTAAACATATCAATAGGTCTCCTTTGAATTTATGGAAAGGGATGCTTATGACATATCCCCTCACATAGAAATATTGGAGACATCAAAGTGATGTAGATGATAAACTCATTCTCTAAAGATGCAATGAAGAAGGTTGCATGAAATCTGATCTACATGAAAGTAAAGGGTATCAAAGGATATGGGGCATCTTCCATCTACAATATCTAGGAAGGAAGATAATCATCATCATTCTAACTGATAGGCAAGGTTACCTCATTCAACAAATTTTGGTCTCTATGCTAGATAGAGAAAGACAAGTTGATGACAAAAATATTGAAGGTTAAAAGAACTCAACCATGTGTAGAAAAGAAAGACAAGGTTGGTCCTCAAGCAAGAAAAAATAAGCATAGTTAAGATTCATGCTATAGAAATATTTTGGAAACTCATATCACTAAAATATGGAGGACACTGAAGAAAAGGGCCAAGGAAAGAGGGAGTAACAAATCTCTCCTATGAGTAAGATAATATCCCTCACAAAAGGGACCTATCATAAGATCCTAAATCTTGTGTTATAAGATATGACAATGATAATAAGATGCATCATGGCATCATGGAAGCCTTAGAAACAAGAGCTCGTGACATCACCATGGGAATCATAAAGGACAAAATCAATGTTAGACAAATATGTAGGATATATAGCTCTTGGGAACCTCAATAGACATCAAAGGGAAGAAAGGAGTCATATAAGGCTCATCATACATAAAGTCAAAAAGGAAACATATGCCAACTGGGGATATACAAGATCGTCAAAATTCTCTGATGGAATTATCATCGTAGGGTTGAACACAAATGTAGAGAGGAAGCAAGTGTTTCAATAGGAACTCCAACTTATGGAATCCATGAGATGATGATGTGATGACATGAAGCAAATTAAGGGATTGAAGATCGTTTCAATCAAGGAAGCTGCTGGAAGAAAACTCGATGACCTCAAGGTAAAATAAGGTATGTATGCTTCTGTTTAATATTATAATGTCATTTCATATGGTTACAAGTAACATGGATCATTGATTCTATCTTAAGAAGCATGTTCAAGAGAAACAGGATCTCCTCCTCTAAAAGGATGCAGGAAGGCATAAGTCACACTAGATGAAATCACCATAATATGTCCTCATATGAAGTATGAGGTGATTGAAAACAATGAAGAAAATCTGATTGAAATCTATTGGGAATGGCATGTGTGAGGAAGGAAGAGATCGTGCGATATGAAACCATGATGAAGGCAATCAACATCCAAAAGGCCAAGAAGATTTGAATAAGAAATCTCCCAGAAAGGTATGAAGACTCTGATGAAAGTTTGAAAAATATGAAGCCCCTTGACAATGGATATTTTTGGGAGATATGTCAATATTTGTGCAGGATGTTGATACCTACATAAATATGCCATGATGAAGAGCCACCTAGTAAGGTACAATTTGATTTAATGAAATATTTGATTTCTTGAATATTATATGGATAAGTTCATGCATGGCTACTTACAATTACAACTATCATGTAATGAATGGAAGAATCATGATGAGAAAGAAGTAGTCATATGACGAAGGTTCTAGATATGAAGAAGGCCTCTTTCCATGAATAAAGGAATGACTTGACGAACTAAGGAGGAAAATGATCGATGAATGTTGCCCTACAAGGAAGAATCTCAACTAACTTTCATGACATCAAGGAGAGAAGTTGATCAAGCAGCTGAAGGACCCATGAAGAAGAAGTTGCTGATATATTGAAGAGTCCCTAGCTAAGAGGAAGCTTTGACAGGTATTTGATCAAGAGGGAGCTTGAATTAGATCACCCCTGATTACAAACGAGTGACCATTGTGTTTTTATATTTCATGTGTCATGCACTAGACTAGGACTAATAGTCGTAAGTCTAGGTGAAGGCTATGAATGGAAATGTAGACACATGATAGACACAAAATTCTTGTCTTCACCTGGGAATAAAGAATGGAGGGTTGGGTAATCATCTGGCATCTAATACTCTTTGAGGATATGTAGGGCATCTAAGATAAGAGTAGGCAAGAGGACATATATTATTTGAGGGATGGGAACCCAAGATAAGAATATTCCTAGAAGGTCATACTCAATGAACACCCAAGTGGCTATGTACCTTGAGAGACAATGATGAAGGTGTCTATAAATCATTGGTCTCACCAGCATTGTAGCTCATGGTCTCGTAGAGAGATGGAGTTGTTAGTCAAGGCCTTGCATTGTGAGAATGTTGGTTGATATGATTCTATACAGAAGGGATTACCAATCCAATTCTTCAGATTGAGAATGACCGAGTATCATTGTAAAGACCTCCCTAGTTAAGAGGGAGTGTTGAATAAAAGTGTAACTAGGTTTGGTATTTGTAAATGTAATTTTTATCTTTGTATTTGTCAAGAAAAAGAAATATTAATTTTGTAAATTATTCAAATGAGTTTCTTGCTCATTCATAGGTCTAGGAAAGTCAAAGAATCAAAGTCATGTTAAAGAGCTCTTCTTGAGCATGAATATGGGTCAACTTAGTGTCAAGTACTTGTCCAAGACAAGTACCATCCTCCAAAGAATAAGATTGCAAGCAAAATGATGAAGAGAAAATCATATCGGCCTCAACTATATATATATATATATATATGTCATGTCGGCTCATATAAAATACACAACGATTCACTTGGTGAAGTTAGATAAAAAATGGAGACATAACCACTATATATACCTAGTTAGGGTCACCACAAAAGAAGAGACAGGAAATCACATTTTCAGAGATGATTCGGTTAAGTATAAGAACTACAATCTGAATTACAGGAGAGTAACAATTCAGACTCATCTACAAACTTGGTTAAGGATAGACTCAGATTCACCGTGACTATTGGATGTTTACAGGATGGGATCCTTGCATTTAGGTGGAAAATAATGAAGCAATTTTGGATTTATACCACAGAGGTATAGTCTCAGCATGGGTGTAATGAATAAGGTCTCAGATCTCGTCTCGACATACAATCATAATCTCGACATACCTTATGAACAATCCTCACAATGACACACATTGTCTCAACATACAAACTATCTCGGTGCAATACTTAATCAACATACTTAACATAGTCATGTTCTTGACATAATAGCCTTGATCATAATCGTGCAGAAGATAAGGTCATAGTGAAGAACAATATGATGACCTCATTGATATGGTGAAGGTATCTATGGAAATACAACAATGATGTTCTCTATGATGACATCGGTAATGAAGATCTCAGTAGTACAGTGAAGATGATCTCAGCAATGATAAATAAGAAAATTGGTGTCCTTGTCTTGGAGTGGCATAGAAGGTCAAGTGTCATGGCCTTGGTGTTCGTCAATTGGTATCTCTATAAGAAGAATTATGTGCGAGTTTTCTTCTCCAAAGATGAGAGGTTTTGGCCCTGGAAGAATTCCAACTTCTTGCGTTCTTGTCCCTTTGTTTTGGTAGATCTTTGATGAAATAAGAAACACATACTCTAATAATGTCAAAGTGAAAATTATGCTAATAAGAAAGTAAAATGCCTAAAAAATAGTTATCAAGTCAAAGAATAATCTCATTAACTACATGTTCCCTAGATTCTTCAACAGGACTAAGGTCACAACACGTGGTCTTGGGTGCTTAACTATCTAACACTCTGAGCTAAAGGGTTCAAAGGGTATCTGGTGTCCAGTATGAGGATAAATTTCAAACAATCATAGCTCCACCAAAGGATATGCTCAAAGAGTATAGTCATGTATAGTTTGAAGGGTGTGAGTGCTACGTGGTTGGATGGAAGGAAGCTACTGATGAGATACACCACACACAAGGAATGAGAAAAGAAGCTTGGTGCCATGAGAAAATAAAGGAATAGGGTGTAAGAGGATTAACATAACCCAGTGAATTCACAATATTATGGATCGATACCCATGGTAAAATAGGACATAATCTATAAATTCAGAACTAAACAATTGAAAATGTAGTTGATACGATGTATACGTGAGATTGGGTGAAGACTCATGGAGAATTTTTAGAAACTGATGAAACTAAGAGAGTGACAACAGACCAAGTGAAGGGAGGTAAGCCAATTTGAGTAGAGAAATCTTGAACAAATTGAATTGTAGATTAGAGAGTGGTAATAGTGTTGATTGTGCAAATATAAAGACCATAAAAATTCATAATGCATAGAGTTGTAGTAGAGTGTTAAGTTAAGTTACATCAAAAGTTGAGAGTTGAAGAGAGACTGGATTACAAGTGATGTGTGTAGACCAAAAGCATATTGAATTTAATTGAAGGAGTTGATTAGATTAACAAATATTCAAATTCAAAATATAAAATAGTGAGGAGATTTGTTTTCTCCTTCACGTTGGTGCCTATAAATAAGGGGATTGGTGTCTCCTTCATGTTGGTCCTTGTAAATCAAGGGATTATTGTCTCCTTTAGGTTGGTGCCTGTAAATCATGGCATTAGTGTCACCTTCTAGTTGGTTCTAGTAAATTGATGTAATGATAGGTTGGTGCCTACATTCATTTATAAAGAAGAATTTGTTCCATGGTTTTCTCCTGTATGGGTTTCCTTGTAAAAAATTTGAGTCTCCTAATTTATGTGTGTATATTTTGATTTATGGTGTTTTTGTATGGTTTATTAGAAATATCTTAATGATTTTAAAGATTGTTAAAAATTGTATAATACCGACTCACCCTACCCAATCCCCCCTCTCAGTGTTATTTTGTCTTCAATAGTTGCACAACCAAGTAGCTCATATTTTTTTTTCTTTTATTTGCAAATATGGTTGAACAACCAAACAACTAATAATTTTGATTTCTCTTTTATTTGTAGATATGGTTATAATTTGAAGGGTTTATATTCCAAGGGAATATTTCAAATATCCCATTTTTGTATGTGTGTGTGTCTAACACATGGAATAAAAGTAACCTTTAGGTTCATCATACACATTTATGTTTTTTTTTTTTTTTTCCAAGTAATGGGGTCATGTTTTTCATATTCCAATTATGATATCAAATCCATAAAGCCTATACCTTTGAAAAATTCATTTAGTGTAACTTGATTTCATTTTTATGTGGTGAGTTTAATTATTTAATTAATATTTTTTTCTTTAGGTAAAGCTATTAAAAGTCAAGTGCTCTCTTTCTTCGAACTAGGAATGTCGTTTTTGTGAGTACATTTTCCATAATAAACTATTTATAATGTTTCCAGTTAAGGCGACGATTTTTTTCAATGCCTCTGAGTCATAGTCATCAATTTATTTATATGGAACCTTATTATATGTTGCCTTAAATTTATTTGGAAAGTTACAACTCTATAATGCAGTTATCATCGTAGTCATATGCTTTAAAGTATTTTCTCACATTTATTCAATATTGATATATTTAAAAATGTATGTCATAGTGATAATATGAATGTCCATATAAACATATATTTAGTACATTAATCTTACATTTAAACATAATATACATATTAGAAATAATTTAATTCAAAATATTTAAACCCAAATACACATTATAGCAATTCACATTGACACTTTTGAAATCAAAACTCATAATTTTGAAATAAAAAATAAAACTTTTATATTTTAAAATTGGTACTTTTAAATTTGAAATTCGCACTTCTAAAACCTAATATTAACACTTTTAAAATCCACTTTTGCACTTTAGAAACACTTGTATTCACACTTTCAAAGTTAAAATTCACAATTTATTAGTATGGATTCTTACCCATGTTAGTGTCGGTCTTAAGCCCTCCATCAGTGATCAATTGCTCTTTGCATATGCATGGTTAGGTGTCTCATCAGTGTCAATTTTGCATCCCGCTAGGCATGCCATAACACTGAATGGAGGAGCTAGTCTTTTTTCCCTTCTTGGCTTTGCTGGATGAGGTCATACTACAATGTAATTGAGTCATACTTGTCGTTATTTTGTCTTGAGATCCCATGGTCTTAGGTCTAGGGTTTTGAGTCAAAATTATGTCAAGGTCACGAGTCAAGGTCAGTGAGTGCCCAGCAAGCCAGAGGGAGGTATGTACATATGTTTCATTGTTACTTTCATCAGCTACAGATCATTTTATGCCTTGGATTTAAAAACCCTGTTTTTAAGTCCAAGGTCATGACAAATTTGTAAAAATAAAGAAATTTTCAGAAGTTTGCTAAAGTGCCGGAAACAACCCTGGTTCCTTCTCCACAGTCCATCAGATGGTCAACTTGCAAAAAGAACGGAGTCAAACGCATCAAAAGAGCTCATTTCAAGACAAAATAACTCCAAAACAGTGTGAAAAAGAATGTCAAAATATAAACATTATAAAGTGGGTTTTTGAGTTTAATTTTTTTTTAAATGAAAGCATATAAAGGTAAATCCCTCTTTAAAAAAAAATCTCATTGTGCATTTGGGAGCAAGAATTTACAAGTCTAAAGGCAAAGAAGAGGATTTCGGGCATCATTCAGCAATTTTAGTGCGCGCGGACATCTGGGAGAGGTGCGCGGTTACCTGGGCAGTGCGCGGCTCTGAGAGAGCAAAATTTACAAAGAAATTTACACGCGCGCGGTTACCTGGGTAGTGCGCGGACATCTGGGAGAGGTGCGCGGACATCTGGGCAGCGCGCGGTTTTCAGGGCATAAAAATTCATTTAATCAACAAACCTTCTTCAAACTCACCTATATTTGCCGAGCATACTTCACAGCATTTTGCAGGCAGAGCAGTGATCATTTGGGCTTGTTTATTCCACCTTGCTCAATAACACCATGTCGACTTCTGAGACTAATGAGCAAGGTGATGACCGATCATCTTCCACTGAGATTGAGACACAGCGGAGGCCTCGTAGGGGAGGCAAGAGTGGCCAACACAAGAAGGTAGAGCCCACATCATTGACTGAGTTACAGGCTTGCCCATTTGCAGTATCTTGTTTTCAGCACATGGCTTGTTATCAGTTTTTTGAGAGGCTCTCACACATTCAGCCTCACAGAGAGTTGCTCGGTTGTTTGTCCTACATCTCCATGATGGGCAGGTCACCCTTGCAGGGGTGAATTTTGTATTTTCTCCAGAGGCTATCACAGATGCTACTGGGATACCCAATGTGGGTGAGGTGTGGCTGAAGCGCAAGTGGTTGGACTTAGTATATTATGAGCCATATGTCAGGTCTACTTGTATGCATAACTTGTCAGGGAACTTTCCCATCAAGTTCCTCCGAGCAGAGTATATAGATATCATGAGACTTATTATGCACTACTTCACATGCGAGGGGAGATTCGCACGAGTATCTTCTTATCATATGCGCATGTTGATGCACTTTACCAGAGTGAGAATCATGAACATTGCAGCATACTTATCTCACGACATTCAGAGGTTGACCGCTCTCTTTCAGAGACAGATCCTAGCACAGCAGTTGCGGAGCTTATGCCATCATGGTCTTATTCAGCTAGTAGTTTCCCATCAGCTAAGCCAGCAGGGCATTCCTTGGACAGATTTCATCTCCCGACACTTTTTCACACAGCCACATCCAAGGCCAGAGCCAGTTCACGAGGAGGGAGGGCCATCACATCAGCCCGAGACCAGCATTCCTAGACACATGGCTTTTTCTC
>APFE031655255.1:136988-251692 GCA_000404065.3 Pinus taeda
TTTTGAGATTTGAGCCTCCAAAAAGCTCAAAATACATCAAAAAAATGACTTTCTGCCCACTTTTTGAGTTGCAGAAAGTGACCTTGGGAGAAATGGTTTTTGAGGGGGCAAAACAACTCCAAATTCAGAAATTACACTTGGGATGGAAAGTAGACAGGCCAAGCTTTCCAATGAGCTATCGTGAACTTGATTTGGACCAGTGGAACCCACTCAAAAGATGCTGCAAAGGTGCGCGGACACGAGAGACAGGGGGCGCGGACATGAGAGAAAACTTTGCCAGAAATGACTTTTTGGGTCAAAAAAACACTGTTTTGACTATGGTTGATTATTTTTACTTGTAGATGATGGGAAAATGTAATATTTTCATGGCACTTTGATGGATTTTACCTCTCTTTACTCTTCTAGAAGCTTCTTTGATGTAAAAAGTGAAAAATTAATGCATGAATCAGTTAGCTAACTTTTAGAGGCAAGTTGTTGAGCTGGCCTATTATCTAGTGATTGATTTAGAATTTTTTGTAACAGCTCCTAGGAGGCTGAGCTCGACCCCTAGAGGTGGGGAAAGAGGTTTGAACTTCTATATTATGCCCTCTCTTTCTCATTTTGTGGGTTGGACTCTAGAGGGAGAAGGGCTATTGTATTTTTGACTTGTATTTTCTGCAATTTGAGGAAAAGGAAGGCCAGGGTTTTGCAAACTTCATTGTGGATTCTTGTGGATTATTATGTTGATGGTGTGCTTCCTACTGTTATTGTAAGTGTGTTTATGTGTTTCATTCCTTAATCTCTTGCTGCTGTTTAAACAAAAGAAGTGATAAAGTCTGAATTCATGCATGCCATGCTCAGCTTTCAATTTTGTTTAAATTTTATGTTTTCCACCATCTAGAGAGGATTCAAATCCATTGTTTTCCCTCTTTAGCTTTTCTCCTTTCTTCCTTGATCATCTTTTTCAGACTTAAGGCATCAGCATAGATTCTTACCTTGCCCCAAGGAATCACCTGCAAAAACTGAGCTCAATCCCCGCACCCTGAATTGCACTCCCTCTAATTGCCACCAAAAAACCCAAAAACTCTAAAACCAATCCCCAATATCAGTTTACTAGCCTAAAATCCTTGTTCCTAATTGGTCAACTCATCCTATTGACAAAATCCATTGAGTTTTGACCCGAGAGAGCCTTCTCATACCTCGTAGGGCTAGCTACGAGGTGAAATGGTTTGATGTAGCCTTGAGAGTTTGTCTATCTCAGCCTAGGTGAATTCCAAGCGCTAACAACCCATAAGACCAAATTTAATGAAATTGATATAAGGAAGTATCCATAATATGTTTGTGCCTAAAATTTCTATGTTGTTCCCAACCTTTGGCATTCATCCTCAAATTTCACTAGCAATTGTCTTCTCTACAAAGAGCACAATTTGGATTAATCGTTTCCACCGAAGGGTTTAAGTGTTTCCTATCTTCAAAATCATACTAATTAGTTTGATATGTAGAAATCTTATATGATCCAATTTTTGGAATATTTATATTTCATATTAAGGAAAATGTAATCATATCATCATTCATGTTAGAGCTGTGGGATTTTCTGTATCGTCCACCTTCCAATAACCTTGCAAAATTTTTAATGAGAATTTCTTTTCTATATGTCCATGTTTTTTATAGTCACTACACTAAAATGAGATATGTTGGTAGTCTAATATCTATGTGATGGACTATTAACCAAAGTTTAACTCCATGTATCTTCATAGACCCTGTTTTCGATCAATTTGTACATAGAATTATGCCATGGCCTTTAAAACCCAATGTTGTCTACTCATCTAACTTAACTTAATGAATCTTCCAATAATATTCCCAATTTTATTCAAATATTTAGGGCTCTAGATTATAATGGCCAGTCACTTCACTCACATATGTCAAGTCCTATAATTTTCCTTCAATGAATCAAAATAGGGTTACCAAGTCTTTAGGGAAAGCTAAGTATGGCTTCAATGACTTTAACACCCTAATTTTCTCCCTCTATTCATGTTTATTGAATGGAAAGAGTTATCCATCCATTCACATGGATATAAATATTGGTATGTGCCTAATGATTAAGTTTTGTGAACTTCTAATTCATCCATGAAGAGAAAGCTTAGAAATAAATCTCCCATGAAATTTCCCTACTAAAGAAAGATTTTGATAGTGTAGATTTTGATTAAGGAAAATATATTCTCCTAGTACTAACTACAAATAATCTTGTCTCGGTTTCATAGAATGAGTATTACACCCTTTCCCATATCATTCATCTCCACCCTTTGTCGCTCCAAAATTGTGCCCATAATATATAGACTCCAAACCATTATTTCCCAATAATTCAACCACTATGAATGTAGGACACTTCTCATTTATGTTTCTAGCTTGGCGACAATCATAAATATCCATGTCAATTGATATCTAACTCAAAATATGAGATTTAAGTGAATGGAATGAACCTAGTACATGTATGATTATGCTAGGTTCCAAGTATAGACAAATCAACAAAACTTCCAAAACCAAAATTAGCAACCTATTGAATTTGACATTATTCCCCTTTTAAGCACTTGTTATTCCCTTTTGTAACAACGATCAACAAGAGTTAAGCACTTGGCATTTAATTGAGAAAAATTCCCTTAAACGACACCTCTTTCCATATTACAAGCTTATAACTTAATTAGATCTTTTGTCAAATCCAACCCTATAGTTTAGTCTTCATCTAAACAACCCATTTAACAAACTAAAAACTGATTATATCTATAAAAATAATACTTTATATATATGAATAATAATATAAAAAAATAATTAAAACTGATTATATCTATGGGAAAGAAACTTTATATATATATATAAAATAGTTAAAAAGCACCCTCCTAAATTTAGTCTAAACAAAACTAAAAATAAAAATATAAATTGGATTATCAAATCATTCCTTCTCCTAAAAGCATTCTCAAATGAACTATAATCATTTCCTATATTAGAAACTAACGTAAAATAGTATTTTCATAATTTAATATATAAAGTGTGGCGACTTTTAAATAATCAAATTATTATACCTATGATAGTTGTTTCAGCCTAATAATGTATTATATTATACATATGATATTTGTTAAATAATATAAAATTATTGTGCCTTAATTTGTTTAGTCCCATTTTCTTCATAATCAAACCTCAACATACTTCAATGCATTGCTTAGTTGGATTTTGCCAAAATATTTATATAAATGAGTTCATGGTTATTTTCACGTTTTAAATAAATAAGAAAATAAAATAAAATGAAGTTAAATATTATGATGATAATTATTATTAATTTTTTTAATTTATTAAATTATATATATATATTATATATAATATTATATATATATTATATATATATATAATATATATATTATTTTGAATATGTATTCAATTTTATTATAAATGTTTTTAAAATTAGATCTAATATATTTATAAACTAGAAAATTTAAGAATAATGTTTTTCATTTTTTATTATATATGTCCGATCAGAGGAAATTTCTCAAAACAATTTATGATATTCATTTAGGTTGGTCTTTATTATATAACTGTTCATTTCATCTCTCAGTGACTCTTCATATTTTCTATTATTTATTTACATCAATTTCAGTTATTCACCTAATCCTGATGATTAGGTGTCAACATTCCCCCCTTAATTTGAAGGGATGTTGGTGAGTCCAAGTATTGTTCTGAATCTTTCAAGCTTTTCTCTTCCAAGCGCTTTGGTGAAGATGTCTGCAATTTTCTCATTAGTGGAACAATGACGGAGATGGATTGTTTTGGCCTCAATATGATGTCGAATCAGATGATATTTAGTATTGATGTGCTTCGTTCAATCATGGAACTTTGGTTTCTTGGCCAACTTTATTGTCGAGGTATTATCAATCATGAGTGGAGTCGATTGTACTTGTTTTCCATGCAAATCTTCAAGAATTTTCCTGAGCCACACAATTTCTTTTGTTGCCTCAGCTGTTGCCACACATTTTGCCTCTGTTGTGGAATTTGCTGGAACTGATTGTTTGTGTGATCTTTAGGAGACAACTCTTGATCCAAGATTCATAGCATAACCTGAAGTAGATACCACGGTTTCTTTGTCTTCATCGAAGTCTGAATTAGAGTATCCAATCAAGCTGAAGTCATCCATGTGTGTATACATGATTCCAAAGTCTTGAGTTTCCTTCAAGTACCTTAGAACTCTTTTTGCAGTAGAACAATGTCCCTCACAAGGCTTTTGCATAAACCTAGAGAGGGGTCCAACATCAAATGGAATGTCTGGTCTGGTAGTAGTTAGGTAGTTGAGACTTCCTACAAGCTATCTATACTTTGTTGCATCCTCAAATTCTTTTCCTTCAATGGATGTGAGCTTTATGTTTTGTTCCATTGGAGTAATAAGAGGATTGCATTCTGTCATGCCAAACCTGTTCAACGGATCTCCAATGTACTTCTTTTGAGAAAGGAATATGGACTTTGGATGTTGAGTTACTTCAATACCAAGATGGTAATGAACTTAGCCCAAATTAGTCATTTCAAAACCTTTCCTCAATTCCTTCTTTATGGATGCAATGTAGCTTTCATTGTTCCCTGTCATCAAAATATCATCTACATATACCACAAGATATACAACTGCTTTTCCAACTTTCTTGACAAATAAAGTTGCATCATCAAGATCATAATGTTTGAAATTAAGTTTTAGAAGATGCTCAGTTAGTTTTTCATACCAGGCTCGCGGTGCTTGTTTGAGGCCATACAAGGATTTCACAAGTTTGCATACTTTATGTTCATGTCCTTTCACAACAAATCCCTCAGGCTAGGACATAAAACATTCTCTTTTAGATCTCCATTCAAGAAAGCAGTTTTTACATCCATTTGCTGGAATTTCCAACCATTCTGAGCTGCTAGGGCAAAGAGTGTCCAAATGGTAGCCCATTTTGATCCGGGGGCAAAAGTCTCCGCATAATCGACCCCTTCCTTTTGTGCAAAACCTTTTACCACAAGCCTGGTTTTGTGCTTGTCAAGTGAGCCATCATCTTTATAATTGTTTCTGTAGACCCTCTTGTAGCCAATTGGTTTGGTTCCTAATGGAGGATCAACCAGCTTCCAAGTGCCATTCTTTATTAGGGCATCATACTCCTTTTGCATCGCTTCTTTCCATTCATCATGAGAAGCAACTTCTTTGAAGGAAGTTGGTTCGAAATCTGTAGACACATTCAATTCACAATAATAAGAAACATCCATATCAACAGGTGAATCAGAGTCATCTACATCACCTCCATTTTGCCAATCTGAATTTCTAGTTCCTGTCTTTCCAACCTCATCAGGCTGAACATTTTCAAGTGTCTTTGTCAGCCACTTTGGGGGACCTTTCTCAGATGGTCCAGGATGCTCCGTTGATTAAGTTGGGATTGAATCAAGATTGAGTCTCCCAATTCTATCAATCACATCACTTAAAGTATCATCAGTTGTTGGAGTTTCATGCAAGGGAGAGAGTGCTTCAGAAAAAAATGCCACAGGTTGATCTATTATAGGAATCCCCCCTTCAAGATGTGGAATCTGATTATCACATTCTTGAAATGATTTTTCATTTGGGAATCTATCCAAGCGATCAAGTTGCCGCTCAACAACATTGTCAGTTTTGGATGTTTTAAGAAAGATTACATCTCTAGAAACAACAAACTTTTTATTGACTTCATCATAGAGACGATATGCTTTGGAGGTGTTTGAATACCCCAGGAAGATACACTTACGACTTCTTGCACCAATTTTGTTTCTATGTACCTTTGGTATCAAAGCATAATAGGTGGAACCAAAGACCCTGAGATGCTTTATCAAAGGAATGTGCCCATACCACATTTCATAGGGAGTCTTGTTTCTAATAACATTAGATGGACATCTATTCTTTATATATACAACACATAGAACTGCATCAACCCAGAACATCAATTTTACATTTTTGAAAAACATCATGGAGCGCACCATATTTAAGATTGTCCTATTCATTCTTTCAGCTACACTGTTCTGTTGGGGATTATAAGGCACAGTTGTTTGATGTTTGATCCCATGTTGGCGAAGATAGTTTTCAAATTCATTTGAAGTATATTATTTTCCATTATCAATGCAAATAAAGCCAATATGAGATTATGCATCATTTTCAATCTATGTATGAAAGTTCTTGAATGTTTGAAAAGCATCAGATTTGTTCTTCAATAAAAAAACCCAACACATTTTGGTGTAGTCATCAATAAATGTCATCATATATTTATTGCCATTTGCAGAAGGAACAGGTATTGGACCACATAAATCTGAATGAATGAGTTCAAGTTTTCTATGTGCTCTTGAATGTGAATCATGAAATACTATTTGCTATGCTATCCTAGAATGCAAGCATCACATTGCTTAAGTTTCCTAGGAATTGTAGGTAAACCAGTAACACTATTTTTCTTCAACAAGTGGAGGCTGTCATAGTTCAAATGTCCAAATCTAGCATGCCATAATAAACTTGATGGAAGTGTACCTTTTTCATAATGAGAATTGTATGAGAAATGTTGTGCACGAGTAGAGGTACCCTGCAACTTTAGAAGCCTTTCTTCTTCTATCCCCCTCATGACAAGTGAGTGGTCAAATTCTTTTCTCACCTCAAGCTTTCCATCAAACATATGAATGGAGTGACCTTGTTGGTGGATGTGGACCAAGGAAAACAAGTTTCTCTTCAACTGCGGGAGATATAGAACATGATGCAGAAGGAAGTCTGGAAGACCAGGCAATTTAAGCCTGATTGTGCTAAGCCCTGATGGATTGAGTTTTGATTGGTCTGTAAAGTATACTGCTCCATCAACATTGTCAGTGAATTCTTCAAAAAAATATTTTCTATGAGTCATGTGGCAAGTTGCTCCTGAATCTAGCAACCAATCATTTTTCCAAGAAGAAATTGAAGCATTAAATAAGTCTTCATTTACTCCAATATTACATTGTGCCACAACATAATGAGTGGATTTAGGTGCTTTACCTTTGTTTGTGTCATTAGTTTTACCATTGGGCTGCTTTCTTTGCTGCTCAATTTTGTCCCAAGGTAACTTGCATGTGGAGGCATCATGTGATCCATTTATTTTGTAGCGTATGTAGTGAAAATCTGACTTTTCTCCTTGAGAGTGTCTGCCTTCTTTCCTTTGAAATATCTTCCTCTTCCTCTTCGACCACCTCTTCCTGTGGAAGAATCTTGGGCAAGATTTTTTTCTTTATGAGCAAGGCACACAACTTCTTCAGAAGATTAGGGGCTTTCTTCTTTCCAAAAGCTTTCTCTCTTTCAGCAAATTTTTTCACAAGAGAGTCAAAGGTAATATCTTTGAGATTTCCATTTGCTTGCAATGACTCAAGATAATTGGAGTAAGTAGAATAAAGTGCCTTGAGAAAAGAGATAAGAGGAATATTGAATTCAACCTTAGTGGCTTTGATATCATGCATTATAGATTTTACTTCGGATGCAAGAGAAAGAGGATCATTATTTTGTAATTCAAGAGTGATGAGTTTAATCATGAGTTGAACAACTTCAAGTGTAGAGTGTAAGTCATAGAGTTCTTTCAGCTTTTGTAAGGCTTCAAAAGCATTTGAAAATGGTGAAATATGGCAACTCACCTCTTCATTTACGGATGCTGCAATTAATGCATAGGCTTTGTTGTTCTTATTTTCCCAAATGGCGAGCTTCTTGTCTGAGGTATGCTGTTTTGGTTCTTTGCTTCCATCTCCAACACACACTCCTTTCCACAGCTCATTGAAAATGAGGGTGTGTTTTATCTTCCTGGACCACTTAGGATAGTTCTCCTTGCCAGTGAGAACTACTCCCACAATAGATATGATTGAATGCATTATAAAATCTGAGTGCTGTAAAAATACTTCCGTTGGCAAGAAATGTACTTCTGGTGGTAATTTTGTAAAAAAAATTACAATTCTGATATATATAGAGCAAATGTATTCTATGAGGGAGGGAGTATATGATGGAGGTTTATATGGGGGAGGGCCTATATGAGGGAGGTGGGTTCATGCCCCATGGTTATGATTGACGAGACACATTATATATTAAAAGCAGTAATATATGGTATGCAAAGGGTGGAATATTGAAATAACATAGTATTAAAATGCATATGACAATGTAATACCCATGCAATACAATGTAATACATTCAAGGAGCCTGCCAAGGGTGGTTTTAAAGGGGCATTGGTATGATAGTACTATATTGAAACATAGTATTATAATGAAACGCAATGGGTATTCAAACGCATGACAGAGGACTGGTGGTATGTGTAATATTACACCATAGTTATATTAAAAAAACACCTGTAGCATGGTAATATTTTGGACGAGTGTTCAATGTATGAAACGGATATGGATTTCATTCAACATGTGCAATGGATTGTGAGAGCATTAACTACAACATTAAGGCATTAACCAAGAGAAACATTCATATGGAATTAACCACATCGTTCATATGACTATCGAGTGGTAATAAGGGGTATTAAATAGCCAGCGTTATATGTAATACCACAACGTTTAATGCAATCAGTTACCATTCCTTCGCCTGCGGCAAGGGGCACACCAATGTCACCCAAGTCTTGACCTTCCTTTCTCCTACGCACTGTGGCCGTAATCGGACACAGTCCTCAACATTTCTTCGACTGTGTGGTTCAACCTTGGTAGCACAATGAGTAAGGAAAACCAGTGTATGCCTGTGGGAGAATTACACAACGTTTGAACAAAGGCAAGCGTTTGGAGTCTATGAATGTACACCAAATTATCACGCAGAGGACAGAAATCAGACAATGATAATAGACAGAGAAATGACAGAGTCTGGAGCTGCTAGAAAAATGGTTTAAAGGAGTTACAGGAGTAGAAAACTAAAAATATAGGCTGGCTCTGATACCATGTCAGACCAGGAGGTAACTCCTCAAAACAATTCATGATATTCATTCAGGTTGGTCTTTATTATTTTCCACTGGAAAAATCGAATTATTTCATTATGATTGAAAAATTACATGTTGTAGATGCCTCTCGGCATATGCCGTAAACAGATTTCAAAAATGGTGCTCAAAAAGATGCATATATCCTTCATCACCATACAGGGTGTACGGATTTAAAGAAATAAACATGAAAAGCAAAAATATTAATGTACAGGTGGGGAAAAGTCAAACTTTTCGCCCTTTTTTCTTCTCGACCTTTCTCCAACCCCCCTGTGACTTTGTTGGATTTATAAGTTCTAATGTTATTTTAGCCATGGGTTGTGGATTGTCTTTGTCAGAATCTGATGTGTCTAATATGTGTTGGCATTTATTTCTGCCCATATCCATAGTATTTGATATCCTTGCCAGTGTTGTGTCTATATGTTCCTGTGGATTTGTGTCTTCTGCAGCTGGTTCTTTGTTCATCTGATTGGTCTCATTTGGGTTAGCAAAATCCATCTCTTCTTCCTCCTCGTCATCTGGGGGAGGTGGAGGAAATTGCCATCCCTTTGCTTGTTTTTCTATTTTCTTCTTTCTGCGATTGTCTTTTTTGACTGCTGGGAACGTGATTTGTAGGTGTCCTATTTGTCGGAAAATTCGGCATCTGAATGCAGTATTTTCATAATCTAGAACTTGTGTCCAGCTCCTCTGTCTATGCTTCAGCTGAATTTGGCCTGGTAGGCCTTTGCTGAGATCTACTTCCACACATATTCGTGCAAAAGTATATATTATTTCCTCCACTTGCTGGGTGTCCATTTTAATGTAACGCTCAATAGTATTTCCAATTCTAGCTAGTACTTGATGATTCCAGAGATGTATTGGGAGATTGTGTAGTTGCACCCAAATTGGCATCTTGGAGACGACCATTGTGTTTGCATCAAAATCTAGGAACCATGGTGTGATGAAGAGTCCAGTGGATCCCCAGAACCAAGGTCCTTCCTACATTACTATGTCTATGTCTATTGCTGATAGGAATTTCACTATGAAAAAACATTTGGAGCAGAGATGTATTTCGCATTGTGTGGTCCAGTTCGTGAGGATCCAAATAAATAGATCAACCGGTTTGGGCCAAAAGTGGTTAAATCTACATATTATTGCTTGTCTTTCATATATAGTGCAGTGATCATCTATTTCTGGTGTATCTATGTTATATTTTGGGGTGTGATTCAGCTGTTCCACAATGTATGGCCTTGCATCCATACCTGTTTGGTTAAGTGCTGCTCCTTATGTGTTTTTCCCTTGTAGGACGTTTTTGAAGGAAATGCTGCCTGGTTTTTTCCCGATTGAACCAGTACCACTTCCTTCCGCCCTGTTAGGATTCCTATTATTGATGGTTGCACCCCCTCTTAACCTCAGATTGAGGATGATTGTTGACAGACGTGTAATTTTGTATTCCCGTAGGTATTTTGTGTCTTATAACACTCTGCCCCAATGTATCAGGTTTTGTGTTCTGATGGGGTATCCCAGCTGTTGCATTATAATTTTCTGCATTTTCTCGACAGATACTGTCTCTTTTACCCAAATTATTTTTTATTTTCCTTCTGGGTTTTTTATAGATACTTGGAAACTGTGATTCCTTACCAAGGTTCCAGATCTTGTTTTCGGCAGATCTAACCCTGTGATTTTGCTCTGTGTCTTTTGCTCACTTCGGAACAACTTATTCAGTGGGTGGGCTTCCAGGACCAGAAAAGGGGTCGGTCTGCAATAAGAAGGTCTGGATCAAAGATCCCAAGGCTCGATCTGTGCTCAATGCCGCGGATTGATGGATATGTTGCCCAATCATGGCTCAATGGCGGTTGTTTGAACAAATGGAAATCAAGATCGTCATCATAATAATACATATCAAAGTTTTGATATGCAAATAACTTGAATATTTCTTCATACCTTTGGCAATGTCGACGATTTTTAATCCTGAGAGCTCCCTTGTTGCTCGAGACAGTATCCTCACAAAGCGTGATCTCAGAAGCAGTTACTGCCACAGGGCAGACTGTCAAGTGTCCGATCCACATGCATTTCATAAGCGTAGCCAACCCATGAATGCCGATTGGGGGTTTACCAACTGTCTTCGCCGCCCAAGGAAGCACCATTTGTAACAGATTTGGCCGAATTTGCACCTCTGTTCTTCTTATAAACCCTGACTGTAGCAGATAACAAAAAACCCTTACTCTCGGCGGCGCGAAGATGACCAATGCGAGTCGTGCGGATTCAGGCTTCTTGCTTATGGAGTCACCGGAGGTTTGGCAGACGTGGGTAAGACTGAGAGCCATTACTACCGCAGAGGTTGAAACTGGATCACCTCCCTCTCAAAATCCCTTCCCACAAGGATCAGGTTGGTCTTTATTATATACATGAGGGAGATACTATTCATTTCATCTCTCGGTGACTCTTCATATTTTCTATTATTTATTTACATCAATTTCAGCTATTCACCCAATCTTGATGATTAGGTGTCAACAATATTTATTTCATAGATTTTATAAATTATTTCATGCTTAAATATTTTAGATCGTGTTGAAAAAATTTATCTCATTACAAAAAAATAGCTTTAAAACATTTTCTTTCTTGATTTAAAAACTACAAAAAGATAATTTTGATATTCTAATTTAGGGTAAATGACTCTTTTATACTAATTCAACTTTCTTTTACTCTTATTTTTCATATCACTTCACATTTTCATTTTAAATTGATAGCTGCTCTTTTAATAATGATTTTATCTTGGAAAATGTCCTCATCTAATATTTTGCAATAGTTTAACCAAGAGATCCCATCTCTAGTCCAACCTCTTTTGAGTAACCTTCATTGATGTTAGGAAGTCTCTCATTCTTCTTGTTAATTAGTTTGTGCTTTTATATTAAGTATTATGTTATAACCTTACTTTAAATTGGACAAAACCCAACTTTTTAAAAGGAAATTAACATAAGAGTGTCACAATTAATTTTAAAGTTATTT
This sequence comes from Pinus taeda, assembly GCA_000404065.3. NCBI lineage: Eukaryota > Viridiplantae > Streptophyta > Pinopsida > Pinales > Pinaceae > Pinus > Pinus taeda. The sequence goes on from APFE031655255.1 coordinate 148,940, forward strand.
ATTATACATTACTTTTAGATGTGCTTGATTTTGCTACGAGTTTCCCTAGCACATAATTGATTTTGCTACAAGTTTCCCTAGCACACAAAATCATTGGGGTAGCAAGAACATTGAAGAGAAGCTTATTTTTTTTCTAAAAACCAAAATTTTAACACTAAAGAAGCTTTCCAATCTCCATTAATTCTTTTTTTCAACACTACAGTTCCAATTGAGTTTATGATGAAAATCAATTCCAAATTTTTATTGTTATAACCACAATTAATTTGTATGATTTCTTTATGTTCAATGATCATTACTTTGGACTTTGTATATTTACAAACATCATAAATTAGTAAAGAAATATATACAAAAGTTAAGTTGTTCATCAAGGTCAAAGGGACACTTTGCTAAAATGACAATATTATTGACATATAGAAAGTAGATGATAATGATGTTGTCTAAACATTATATGTTTTGGGGTTTTCTTGCTAGAATCCAACAAATTCCTTTTTGGTGAAATATAGATATTTGTTGTTTAAAATCGATTTTTGATTACATATATGGATTCAACACCCTAAAAACCCCTGGGACTCATATTGTGGAGAGTTCAAAACTTAAACTTGTGATTCCAACAAATTCCTGCCAAATTATAAACAAATCAAACTAGAAAATAAATCATAAAACCCTTTGAAATATATACAAATAGACTACGGTGATTATATATATATATATATATATATATATATATATTATATTATATATATATATATATATATTATATATATATATATATATATATATATATATATATATATATATATATATATCATAACTTTTTCTAAGTTTCATACTTTTTTTTTGGTGGTTAACATATTCTGTTAATTTGGAAAAGATTTACAAAGGAATATTTTGATCATCAGTCAACTCCTAACCTGACTTGAATAGATTTTTTGGCCATTGGAGGATTACAAAACTGACAAAAAAGACACCACAAAGATAGGAGTTGATATACCCAGAGATCAAAAAGTCACCCAAAAACATACAAAATGTTTACAAAACCAAACTTGAGCACTGAGACTAAGGGACCTGGTCCTGATGCTGCACTGGATGAGATGGTGGATGAACTGATGGGCATTGACCACTGTAGACATGAAATTCCTAGTGCTCCATCCTACTTTCGATGACCTCCAACCTTTCAGATATCTGCTTTTGATTTCTCCTCACTGAAGGCACTCTGTCTGAAAATATCCCATTGTTGTTGCATAACATCGTTTAAGTAACCAATGAATTCCAGGCGATCCTCCTGCTAAAGACGAACGAGCTCCGCTAGCTGAGACGAAATCTCTTGAAGCTACCCCATAATAGATGAGAACAAGGGAGGCTCTCTCTCTCTTGGCCCAGAGCTAGGTGAATTTCATGGGACAACCCGCCCCCGTTAATCCCGCCAACTCCATAGCCATCTTGGTCGCCACCACCCACACCAACACGGCCTCCCAAGGCAAGGCCTCCCCGATGCGCACGACCCCACTGATGGAGCATGGAGACTAGCACCCTAGACTGCAGAGGAGAGCACAAAGACACTACATTGACACACCATGTGTTGCCAAATGACTCATCCCCACCCCCAGGATGACACTTCCCAACACAATGACCTAGTACTAGACAACCCACAATAATATCCTCCGACTCCTCGAAACAGGCAACAAGAATTGCATGAGATCCTATTAACCCAGGTTATAGGCCCCCATGCTCAATGCTAATCCTCCATAATAGAAGGTGGCAACCCACTGAGAATGCAATGTAATTGCCACTACACCACCCCACCAGCTACTTCATCGATACCCAAGGAACCTGGAGAAACCGAGTGACTCTAAAGTACAAACACTGCATAAACACCTTACTAGATAGTCGGATGACCACCTATCTCCACAACGAAGATGGGAGGCAGTCGAAGACCAAAAAATACAACTCCTCCATCCTAGAGTTTCTTCTCTCTCTGCAATCCCAAGATCCAAAATATGGAGAGCATCCGACCATGAACCAGCTAACGCCCACACCACCCCACTGCTCAGAAGCTCTGTCGACCCAAACAAACAAATTCGAGGGCTCCCAAAGAGAACCAATACAAACTCAATGATGACCTCCCCAAATCCAAGCACTACCGTTCCCAAATGAACAATAAACAATCTCCAAAACTGACAACTCTCAATAAACCTTGCGTGCCAAATGGAAAGAAACCCAGATCTTAAACGACCCTCTGACGTAGGCCATATGTCCACCACCTTAAAGATATTTGACCAGTAGCTACAGTGGTTAATTAACCTTTGTCTCATCAAATCATTGTGCATTGGAATTGCCACCCCCATTGGGCTTCTAAGTTCATACTATATTATTAATTAATTAATTCCATTAATTTTAAAATATATCTCTCTAAAGTTTAATAATTACTATCCAGCCTTAGTATATTTATTTTGACCTTAGTTGGCCCTTAGGTTTCTTAACCATAACTATCCACTATTTATATTCCCCCTTCACTCTTCACATTTCTTCAATATCTTGACAATGGATTCGAATAGTGGCTTTGAAACGTCGATATCAAAACTCATATATGTGAATCTTCCCATATCTATTAACAACAACTAATCCTACCAATATCATGCTTACAGAACATGCTTCCTTTAAATAATTTTATAACTTATTAATATTGTTATCACTTGGAGAAAACCCTGGTTGTGGGGAAAACTCTTAGGTAACCTCAAACCGATTTGAGTTTGAAAGTTGGCCCTTCAACTTGGAAAGGGACCTCTCCCTAAACTCAAATACCCAAGGTCACAATGGTAGAAGGTCTGTAATATGTTCTATGGCCAAATTAATTGAGAAAGAAATTAAGGTTGGTTGGTTTATAGGAAAACTTCATCGTTGGGCATGGACTCTGTTAAATTTTCTTAGGGCTATATTGTTCTTTGCTTTGATAATTGCATTTATTCATTAACACATTAATTTCACCCATTAACATCATGAGATTATTTAGATTTACGTCATTATTCATTAGCATATGCAACTATGTAGAAATAACAATATCATCATCATCAATGTAGCGGAATATAAAGGAACAATAGAAGAAAATCATGCACACATAGAGACACGAGGATTGGTCAGAGACTAGGGAAAAATCCACTATGGGTAAAACCCTTCCAAATTATTCTTCTTATAGATTTTCATCAAATGATTAAGCAAAAGAGAGTACAATGATCCATATCTTCACAAACAACTAGATCATTAATGAAATGAACCTAAACATGATTGTATTCAAAACCTTGATTCTGAGGACTATAATGTACTGTTACTGTCTGTAGCCTATTGCTGAACACTTCTGTCACTGATAAGAATCTTTAGAGTACTGAAGTTTCATCTTTTAGTTCCAAACACATGGAGGAGGAGTTGTGCCAACGACTATGGCAGTCATGGATGCTCCCTAGTAAACTATATGCATGTGACTGCAAACACATGCATCCAGATCTACCTCAAATCCCCAGACACACCCTTTAGGCTACTTTGCAAGCATTCGAGGCTTCCTAGATGCACCCTTTACCACTTTATGTGTGTGTATAGGGGCTAGATTGCTTTTTCTACTTCAAAAACCCTATATGCTCCCTTTAGGCTTATGTGTCAGCCTACGAGACTTCCCAGACACACCCTTGACCACTATGTGTGTACGTCTAGGGTTGAAAATATTCAGTTATGTGTGTGCGTCCAAGAAATAGAAGGGCCTAGATCCATGTGAGCTTCAACCTTGTAGTTTTGAACCCTTCTGTGAACTTTCTCCATCATACCTATGCGAACCAAGAAAATAGAAGAGAAGAGAAGAGAAGATGACTTGATCAATGTGTCCAAATGAGCTTGAGGTGTATTCCATTTATAGGCTTCCATGAGGGTCCACTTGATGTTGAGGCCGATATGTCTCGTTGTACATATGCGTAGGGCCAACCTGATCCAATATACATGAGTGGATTCATAAATTTAAAAATCAACTTATTCTTGTCCAAATGAGGTGATCTTTAGGTTGATTTTGGTCCTCTAGAAAAGAGGAATTCAATGCAATCATTATCTCCATCATGTGAGTTGTCCAAATTGGAATTTGGCTGAAATTTATTAATTTTAACACTCCCTCTCAACTAGGGAGAATTCCATTTGTCAATATTTTACCATCGATCAACATGACTTGTTGTCATCATACGTCCCATCTCAAGTATATCATCATCTTGAATCATCAATGTACATCTCTTTATTATTCCTGCTTATCTCTTAATTGTTCCTACTGGTATGTTGAATACTCTCGAATCTAAAAGAAGAAGATTTTTTACTAGAGGGAAGCTTAAGCTACCACCCTCTATTAATCGGGCTACAACCTAGAATCTTTATCAGCGGGCTACTACTTGGAATATCCATTAGTGGGCTACTACCCAGAATATCTATCAATGGGCTACTACCCGAAATCTCTGTCAACGGGTTACTATCTGAAATGTCTGTCAATGAGCTACTACCCAGAATATCTATCAACGAGCTACTAGCCAGAATATCTGTTAGCAGGCTATTACTCGAAATATCTGTCGGTGGGCTACTACTCATATCATCAAGGATAAAATATCAACCTGGAACCACGTTGGGGAGCTACTACTCAACTCGTAATCTCAAGGGAGAGCTACTACTACGACCCCATATTGAGCAATAGGTGATATAGGGGAGCTACTACTCAACCCATCATGTTGCCTACCAATCTTCCCAACAATGAGCCTCAATAGTCATGTGGTAGAAAACCTACATGATAATACTAGCTTGGGTGAGATACCTGACTTACCAGAGGTAAGGATATCACGCCCCCAAGCCTCCTCAACCGTTGGCCAAATGGGGAGGGATAATCCCAACAAGCCTAGCTTGTGGGTATGATGCTAACTAGGGTAGTCTCGACAAAGACCAAGATAGGGTGAGATACTACTCCAACCCTATGGGTAACAAATAGGGGTGATAACCTATTGTAAAGAGTTCCCTCAAACCTAGAAGCCCTCTATCTCAATTCCATATCCTGGGAGCTCAGACAGGCAAGGAAGAGTTTGTCTTAGTGTCCCCAAACAACGGTACTCTCATCATACTCATATCATCGTACTTGTATATGGTAATCATCATGTATCAATAGTAGTTATCTCTTGTTCATATAGGACATCAAATCAAATATCATGTTAGAACGTAAATAATCATATAAATCACAAAAGGATACCATACTCATCCTCCCTCTCAAGGAGGTTTCAAACACAAGCCAAGGCTTGTCTTGTACAGCTGGATTGTCTCAATATATGAAATTATCTCAGTCCCCACTATATATATGGGATTCTATTCCTTTTTATGTCATCGCAATGTATCCATTTCATATTCATAACTTTCTCAAACATCTCTTCAAACACTTCTTCCTCTTGCTTCATAGCTAACCATGTGAGCAACATCGTACTCAACCTTGGTCTTGCTACGGGCCTCTCATTGTGAAAGATATCATACTAAGGAAACACTCATATGTGCTCATCTCATCAATAATGATCCTAATCAACATCAACATATCCATACAATCATAGATCATAGGAAGAATATTTTAGACCAAGAAAACATCATGTCATGCAAGTATTTTGAAGGATGCTTGGCAACAACTCAATGTGTATGAAGTGGTTCATTCATGAATCGACTCAGGTTCTATGCATATCTTGCTTCAATCAATTTTCAGTTGTCAATTTAATTGAAGTGTCCAAGGATTTTCATTTCCTCTTTCCAATGCTTCTTCAATAACTCCGCAATATAGATTATCTTTTCTTAATTTCAGAAATCGATTCATAATGCCATGATTTCTTATTTCAAGCTTTAGAATCTGTCTCCTCTTACTTAAACCATTAGGGACTCATCACTTGTCAAGAGTAGACCATCATTATGTAAAACCAAAACCAAAGTTATACCTTGGAACATTTCTGAAGTAGGGGCTTGGATCAACACATCATCCTAACTTCACCAGATAATAGTCAATGCAAAAATATCTGGACTAGGGAGCTTGCTTCATGAAAGGCTCACTACAACCATAACTATTTATTAAACCAACATGCACAAAATTTCATAAATCAATGTTGTACCATCACATCAATAAAGTCATCTTATCAAAGTTTAGAAGCCAGATCAAAACGATTATCAAAGTCATCAATATCACATTACCAATTCTTTCAACCAGGTGACAGTTAGAGCTTATATCAAGTTTTGAATTAATATATTATCACACAATATCAAAATTCATTAAGTCATTCTCATGAAGCATGATCATAATACAAGTCATTTATGTTACTAGATTCAAATGCATATTACCAAGGATAGATCATGCAGGTTCCAAACATACAACTACCAATACTTCAATCAATGTGCTAAGAACAAGAAGGCCAATATAAAACCATTATCAAATACCAATATAAGTAATGCAAGAGCTCCCAACATTGCTCATCTATATCAATCAAAAAAATCATGTCAAACTTTTTTTATGCAAAATTCAAACATAATGACGTATCTATATCTGTATCTATCCTTGCAAACACAAGTTCAGTCTACATATTCATATTATAGTAAACATTCAAACTTCCCTGCACTCAGATATTTTTGTTATCTGCTACATTTGTAGAACTAACATCCTCCAAGTGAACATATGATTTCACGCACAAAACTTCATTTTTCTGTGATCTGCAGGCATAGTCGCACCTATAGGCATTCCTCTATGCAACTAGGACCCACATTCACACTCTTCAAGATGATATGCGAGCGATTGTGGTTAGACCAGCCCAAAAAGTATCTTCAGTACCTTGGTCATACCCTTGAGCTTTCATCTGTGTGACTGGGAGGCTATAGTCAAACCTGTAGCCTTTCTTCCATGCAACTGAGGCTTTGAGTGGGATAAAACCATCTTACCTTAGTTCAAAGTGATGTTGTAGATAAAAAATGTCAGATATAAATCATACTTCAATAGTACAGAATATACATATAATGCAAATGGTATTATGAGTAAGAATCTTGAGGGGAGATTCTCCCTCTAAATGGGAATCCAATTCATTCATCTTCTTTCATGTCATCAACTTGTCTATACTAGAGTCATGCAACAACATATTTGTTAGATCATAAAATCAAACATATATCCATCATGGTCATCAACATCAATCCTAAATTAGGTGATTAGAGTCAAGTGATTAGGGTATCAAATAGATGTAACAATATCAAGTCAATCCATCAAGTTAGGAAAATCAGTTTTACCATATGCCATAGTTACTCATCCCATCAAGACATAAACGTAGTTAGTAAAAAGATCTAGAATATCAACCTCATAGTTATACATCTATCATCAAGGTTACCATGCTTATCATTATCAATATTATCAAGTAAGGTCATTCAATAGAAATTTATCAAAACAAAAATAGTTTCAACTCTTTTTCCCATACTTTCATCACAAGCATTATAAAGATTCAATGAGCTATCCTTCTAGGCTGAATCTTTGGAGCATATTCTTGAGCATGTCTAAAGAATTATCTTATGGAAACCTTTTAAGGTGTTGATTCAATCTTCACTCTATTATATGGCTTAAGCCCAAGTTTAAGATTTAATCTAAGAACATATATGTTCTATGTTCATTGTGGAGGTCTGCCATTTGAAATTGAATTATATTCCCCTTTAGATCATTGTTGGGTCATCTTCAAGGCATAGTTTAGGTATTTGTTATCTAAAGCAAAGGTGTAGCTTAGTTGGACCCTTTGATTGAAGGCCTAAAGATACGAAATTATGTTGTTGCTTGATCATATTATATTTAAGTAAAGGCATTCATTCAAGCAAGTTTGAGGAATAATCATTATGGCACATGCCTTCTGATTAATACATAAATGGTTACAATGAACTACCACAAAGACACTTCTTGGGAAAAATCCTCTTAATAATTGAATAATGTTGTTATAATCATATTTGTGTTCTTTCTTATGTTTCATTGATCAAGATCTTGACAAAGGATGTGTAAGGATATATTGAGGGTTTCAAGAGCTCATGTGGCAGGGATATGATTATGTTAAGAAAGATGATAAGCCTCAAATGTTGAGTTAGGGATTTCCGAGTGATTTTTGAACTAGAAATAATGATGATGGTGATGTTGAGTGTATATTGAAGAATTTTCTAAAAGATTTCAATTGCTTAGGTTTTGCCTAATAAAAATAAGCTCATTAATGTTGTTGAGAATTAGGGTTTGAGTTGTTTCTTGAAATTGAGACATGATGACAACCTTGTGATAAGGTTGATAAAACTCCTTAAGACTAATGTTGTATTGTTGAGAGTACTAATGGTTGTATGCTGAGTATGATAGAATATGGTCGAGTTCATTCAAATTGTTGATACAAGTTGCAACTAGGGTTTATGTCAACGATATTTCATTGATACATTAAGCACTTCTTAATGATGAGTATTGGTTGTTATGATGCATGAGGGCATTATCATGAACAAAGGTTGATGTTATTGAGGATAGAGTATACAATGGTCAAAGTTTGATATTTTTCTATGGTTTGACGTTTGAGCTCCTAAGAAGAGGGTGAAACAGTTGTATGGTAAAGACAAATATGATCATAGTTTGATGCAGTGACAAAGACAATAGCAAGTCTTATTCTTTTATTTTCTATCTTCAGGGTGGTTGGGTGTTGCAAGGTGGAGATTAGAGTCTCCTTCTGGTTGGATCTCGAAAACACATCAGGGCAACAGGGTGGTGTTAGGGTAGGTTGGAGCTTCTGTAGTGTGTTGGAGCATTCTTTCAATCATAGCTGATAAAACTAAGGCATATGAGTGTCCTTCCAGTTGGAGTTGGTAAATAAAGGCATTGGAGCATCCTTTCAGTTGGATATGAAAAGTCAATTGGTTGGAGCCTCCTTCCAATTGTTGATAGAGAACCTTAGAAGTTGGAGCTTCATGTTGATGTAATAATTAAAGACCTGTATTAAAAGTGTTCAATGATTTTTCTCTTAGAAGGGTTTCCACCTAAAATATCTTATGTATTGTATTTGATGTTATGCATTGTTGAATGGTGTTAAAATTAACTAATTGACATGAAATTGATTCACCCCACAACCCCGCACCCACCCACCCCCCCCCCTTTTTAGTATTTCCAACAAGTATAACTAATGGAGGCATTGTAAATCTCATAAAAATTTGGATATTATGGGGGAATAGTAAAATCTTGTAGTGCTTAAATTTGATGTCCCAAGTGGAGAAATGAATTGCATAAGGCTCAGTCTAACTAATAGAAAAAATGGCATTTTATGGGAAGTTTGTGATACAATCTCGGGAAATATTGTGATTTATTGTTATTTAGAATGAATTTTTGAACCCATGAACAAATTCAATGCCCTAAAATACCCTAGAGAACTCAAACTATGAAATTTTTAACAACTTAAACTTATGATTCTTGGAAATATCTGCCAAATTTTGGGCAAAATTGATAGAAAAAATATGACAATTTTGTTTATTAGTTATACTATGTTATTATCCTCTTGCTCATTTATGTGATAATAAATGCATATTCTAGGGGAGTAATTTGATATTTGAAGTGGAGAAATTAATCACTTAATCGTCTTCAATATTTTTTCTTTTCAACCAGAAAAACCAACAGTGTTATATTAATATAATGGACTTTTTACATCATCCAAAAGTCATATTTCCACACTTTCAATTTATCGATATATGTACAAGTCATAAGCCACAAAACTGGCAAAAAATATCCTAGAGTGTAGAGAGATCCTCCAAATAGTTTAGGGGTCCATAAAAAATTATGAAGAGAAAAAAAAAAACTAGCATATCTGACATGGAACTAATACATGTTCTAGAAGTAAAGACCGAAAATCCATATGATCTCATGGTAAAATTTGAATCAAGATATCAACAACATCCCTGAAATTGTGGCTTAGAAAAAAATGATACGTCCAAATGTGAAGTAGAGAAGAAGTTGCAATCATGCCAAGAAATCGAAAAAAAGTCTACAAAGAGAAAACATCAGATGCCAACCACCAAATGAATCAGATAATGAGCAAAATACCTTGTTACTAAATAATGTTGTATGAAGTGAAAGAGTAGTGTATCTCATCAATGGAAAGTGTTATACCATCTTTTGATAACTAGTCGACAATCAAGTTGCATTCTCAGCGTGTATGAGAAAAAGTCACCTTTGTGAATTGTGCAATGAGCATCTGAATCCTTTTCATCTAGTTGAATAATAGAGGTGAACTAAAAGGAGTGTGATTTTGAGCACATTCCACCATCGACTACGAGTCGAAAAATACCTCCAAGTGCTCTAAATCAAACCTGTGCAAACATAATAATGAACCCCAAAGAGAAATAATCTTAGTGTGTGTTTTGGTCCCTTTGCTGCCATTCTAGTAGATATGATACATGGTTTCAGGTGAAAAGAGAATGTATCTCTGCAACTGCATATGTCTTCCTTGGTAGCCCCTTCAAAAGACCCACATAGAAAAATATTTATTTAAGGTAGAGTAGCAATATGCCTCACCGAAGAAATATTACCCCTAAAGTCTGCTTCGTTGAAAAAAGCCACAATACTAATGCACCTACTCCCTGATAACTACCTTGATGTCCTAAAAAATTAAGGAGTTTCGACTCCAAATACCCCAAATGATATAAATAGGGAGAGATCCATAATCTTAGTAGACATTAAGCAAGTCCCGTAAGAAAACTTCCACAAAGGAGTGATTCCAATCTGCCTACAAATTCAATAGATTAGAAAAAACAATCCAAATAGATTACAAAATATCATCTTAGAAATAAATGATTATGATTCTCAATAACCCCAATAGATAATATGCAACATCTAGGACCAAAAAAACCTCTCTGACACAGATTGTCCCAATTTAAAATCCTTTATTGCCAGAGCAACCAAGAAAAGACCTTAAGCTTAGTTGGGATATGCATTGCCAAATGTGTATAAACCATCTACAAGATTTAGTATGATGAAATAAAGGATAAATGTACCAATATACCTCCTTAACCAGAAGGTGAACTTGCACCATGTTACCAACCCACACAAATTTATCCTCATCAACATTAAGAGAGATATCCACTTGTGCAATATCCTAAATGTATCTATTCCATTTATCACCGAGAGTACCGAATAAACCAATGTCAGTAACTTGCATCCATTTGGAGTTGGTGCAATGATTGTATACCACAATTTTGTTAATATAGTAAATTCTCAGATTGTGAATCTTACAGAGAAGTTCCATTGAAAGATTGTGCTCCCCTTTGAAGCCACAAACATGGTCTAGACTAATTTCAATGTTAGTGTCATTGCTTATTTGTCAACTGATATTCCCTAGTTATGTGCTAAAAGATGCATAAATAACAATAACTCTTAGTATGCACGCTTAAATACATATGAATCCTACCTATTTTATGCAAAAAAATTCTTAAATTAACGTAGGTAGTAACTCATGGTAAATATTTATATTTACATGAATATAAAGGATGTTCTTAGAATTGAATGAAGCTTCAACTATGAATAAGGTTTACATGAATTTTAGAGTGGTAAGAATTTTTGTCTAAATTGAATATAATAAACTAGGGTAATAATCTATTGTAGGAGTGAAGTTACTTAGATTCATGGACTTTCCATACATGAGGAAGAAAGGAAATTATGGGAAAGAATTTCACATAAAATATGATTATTTGGAGTTGGATAGGTGATGATCTTAGTAAATTTGATTAATTCATTCAATAAAGGTAACCTCTTCCAATGTTTACATGAAATTATCTTAGCTTTTATGCAAGAAGTGTGAAACCTTTAGTGTTGGTGGAATGTACAAAGTTTTCATAGGTAAACTCATTGATTTTATAGATGATCTGCAAGTGGTAAGATTTGTGGAATTCATCTATAGTATTAAAATTTTGTGAATAGCTTAAGGGTTTTAGGGGTTTCAAATGTAAAGGTACTAATAAGTGGTAATGGTTTGAAATGCAAAGGTACCAATAAGTGGTAAGGGTTTCAAATGTAAAGGTATTGATGAGTGGTAAATTTTGTGGACATTAATGGTATTAGCAATTCACGGATGGAAAAAAGTTTATGACAAGGTAAAAATATTAAATTTCACAACAATCATCGACCATCCATGATTAGAATAAAATTTCCAAAAGTCAAAAAATAAAGTCAAATTTCCTAAAGTACAAAATATTAGTCCATTGATAGTTAGAAAAAAATTTGAAATTTTACCATCAACAATTGGGATGATGTTTCCAAAAATCAAAATATTAGTCCATTGTTGGAAAAGGGTTTGAAATTGTACACCATCGATGATCGATTGAATGAAATCTTTTGGGTTTTACTATCAAAAAGTTGTGGATTCGACCAATGGTGATAAAGAAATATATACTTTGGAAATTAGTATGTGGATTATGCTTACACATGAGTTATATTTGTATGTGGGATTTATATATTGTTTAATACTAACTATGAAATATATTATAAATATAATACGTGGATCAATGAATGAATATTTATGCAAACATATGCAAAGAAAATTAGTTGGAGCCAACGGTTGACATGGTAGGGATGAAAGGCCTTGATGTTGACTTGGCACTACCCCCACACTGGCATGTGAACTGAGGTGTTATGTCATCTATCATGTATCAACAGAGCAATAATGTTGATGTGGCACCAAGGGTGAAAATACTCAAATGACCATATCTTTGCAATCAAGACTAGGATTTTAATAAAGTTCATAACACCAAAAATATCTTGATGAACAGAATGCCATGGAGTTCTCATAAAGTTTTTTTTTTTGAAGGAGAAAATAAAAAAGTTTGGTACCATTTATCATTAATTAGGCATTAAGGGACTAGGTAGTGTTTTAGAGTATTATTAGAGCTAATATTGGAGCTAGCGAAGGATACCCCATATCCTTTATAAGGTACATAGGGGGTTGGATATATTATAGGATTGATGGATGAAAGGGAGGTAAATTCCTTATCCACTTAGGAAATCAAATTATGGATGCAATTATAGAGGGTTCCATAAAGAAAATTAGGGGCTATAAGCAACCAAATTGATGTTCCATATAACAACCCTAATTTCATGGTTAGATCTAACATATTTTGGTGGAGAGGGTCCATCTATAACGATTACTCAAGAAAATATTCTAAGACAGACCCTATCAAATATTATTTAAATTTAAGCATAATCAATTGATGTAGAGTGCAAAATATTTTTATCTTAAAGGTAAACAACACAAAAGAACATTGGAAATAAGGAACCTACAACCTCAATTATTTACATTAAGGTAGTTGTACCTTTATATGGTCGTTTTATTCTCTCTTATCCACACCTCTGTAAATAAAACCTCCAATGGTCAACCTCAAACATTTAGCCATACATATAGAAATTGTACAAATAAAACCACAACTTACACAAAGCAAGATACATTAATCATCAAGTTTGGAGCTTTATCACAAGCTGTTCCTTTCAAAAATAAATTTTGAAGTTGTAATTAGAGAGAGAAAACAATTATATAGGTTTTACTTAACTCTCCTCTACATTAAAATAATATCTCCTTAGAAAATATTTAAAAAAATTACAATAACAACTAAAGTGGGTGAATTAGAACAATAGGCCAATAGAAAATATGCAATTTTATGTGGTATAACATCCCTTCTTCCTTTTTCCTTTAGTTTATGCAAACTTGCAAAGGCCTTCTCCAAGAAATAACCACCTCTAAATAATAAATTTTTTTCTTAGTCAGTGAGGAAGGTAAAATATCCAAATCATGTACATGAATGCCAAGTTTAAATCTCCATGATGGTGGTGCTTTCCCACAAATAACCAAGTCAATAAAATAATAGGATCTCCTAGTCAATCGGGTAGGGTGTATACTAATGTGTGTGAAAGTGCCACGCGTAAAGATTCATATATGAGTGCTCTCTTCAAATGCCATATAAATTTTTATATTGCTTCTTCTAGAAGCATGTATGACCAAGAAACTTGTGCACCCTTGGTAATTGAGCTTCCTTGGTCCTTTGACAAAATTTAGCAATAAAATAATTCCTTAAGAAAGTGCACCTTAGGAACTTGAGCTTTGTGTCTACGTTTGACTTGGTTAAAGCAATAAAATATTATTTACTCTGGTGCACCCTAGGAAGGAATTTCTTGTTTCCACATAAAAACCACCATCTCAATAAAATATATATGCATGCATGTGTCCTTGAAGAGAGAGAGAGAGAGAGAGAGAGAGAGAGAGAGAGAGAGAGCGCTTTGAAATTGTGCCATCTCAACCACATTTGACCAAGTCAACCAAGAATATTCCACCATATATCATGTGCCATAGGTACTTGTGTAATTGGATCTTTATCAAATCCATATTATCTCCACAAAAGTTGTGCAAGTGGATGCCATTCAACTAAGTCAAATTAGCTTCTAATCACATCAAATTTGTGCCAAGGAGTAAGTAGGTCCCCATAGTGTTGTGCATCACCTAGGGATGTGTGCATGACTAGATAGGGAGGATTTTTATGTGGAAGGTAAAATCCATATGGATCATATATAGTAAAACCCTATCATGGATAAGGTTGGCACACATAAACAAAGCTAAATTAAGACTAGGGAGGATTGGTTTTCTTGTGGATTGCCTCAACATGTATACCAAAGAGGATGTGATAACATAATTTATATACAACATATATAAGTTGTGGTCCCTAGTGAATAATTATCAAAAGGAACTTAGGGATTTAGGCTTAACGAAGAGTTAGAAGATTAAACTACTAATATATGTGATAACATACTACATATATAAGTTGTGGTCCCTAGTGAATAATTATCAAAAGGAACTTAGGGATTTAGGCTTAATGAAGAGTTAGAAGATTAAACTACTAATAGGTTAATAAGTAGGTACTCAATCCAAGGTTTAGAATTAAAATATCCTTAACCAATTTGGTGTACTCACACCAAAAAAAGTGGAAATATGAGAATCGAGGGGTTAATGTGGCATATAACTTAGGGAATTATAGACAAAATGTATAATGTGTCTTCTAGGAGATGGAATGAACTAAAATGTAAGTGCACACATTTCTTCTACTTAGGTAAATGGTAAGAATGTGAGGTTATACATACTCTAACTAGGAAAAGTGATGAAGTGTGATAAAAATGTATGTGTGAAGTGGATTGCACCTAAGAAAAAAATTATAGTGCACTTGTAATAAACAAATTTTGTAGGTGAAATTATGAAAATTACATGCAAAATTAATGAAACTAAGAAAACACTAGGTAAGTACATCACTATATTCGAGGATATTAACCATGCAACACAAAGTGAAAGTGACTAAAACATGGCTCAGTGGGATGCTGGTCCATAAAGAACATGGTACACCATTGAAGCAACCTCCACCAATATTCCAATCATTGAAAAAATAGAATGATCGCATAAGCATACATAAAACCAAGTTTATCTCTCATACATATGAGGGTAACATAATGCTCTAACTTGGTGACATGTACTCTTTGAAGAAGAGTGCATGAAAACCATAGAAGCTCATTTGTACCTATTGTGAAAAAAGGAAAATAGAAGAGGAGCATGTGGAGGGATTGATACATACATCCCTAAACACCACGTCCATAAAGTTTATTGCATCAAATGCTCATGAGTTGATTATTTTCTACTCTAATGTGCTCAAGAGTTTATTCTTCCTATGCCTACTCCACTTAGCATATAGGATGAAAATGTTAGGTAGTCATGAATCCAATGGAGCCTTGTGCTCATTACATCAGTACTACACTGTTTTTCCTTGTGTTTGGTCATAGCCTAACATAAGGAAATGCTTATTATCAAGTGAACATGAGTTGAAATATTTATAATAAATGGCTACAATAATATGTTACATCATGGGCATACTAGCTAATACAAAAAATTGAAGAAGAATGGCATGACTGAGCACATTCCATGTTGATATCTTATTATATAAAATTGATATAAGGACTAGGAAATGCATATGGTATCCCCTCTGCAACTAGCAAAAAATCATGTATATGCCTCTTCAAAGGAAAATTTGCATGCAGAATTTCATTCACCTTCAAGCAAGTAGTTTTCATAAAATATGTACCCAATGCCTTGCTTCTCCATACCATTTCCAACACTAACACCAATTTTTTTTGGTTGAAAGATGGCATACATATTCACGTAAATCTAAAGACGAAGGTGATTGGAAATTTTCAGCACTTTCATTATCACAATAATGCTTTAGAAACTAAAAGTATTCAATACTTTTCCTTAATAAATGAAGGTGATTTTTTTTTGCAGAATACAACAATCTATAAGGCATGTTGTCCTAAACAAAAATCAGCCCCAAAAATGTATTTTTCAATTAAAAAATTATTCATGAAAGATGTCATAGATGAAGGAACATGTAGCTAAAAAAAATCTACAAAATTGCAACCCAAAATTTGTCCTGCATGCTCCAAAAAGGTTGCAAGATCCAGTTTATGTGGCTAGCCATGAGGATCTTTAAAATTTAACATTGACATCATTGTCTTGGGTATCTTATTTTTGATATGGAATTGAAATTAAGATCTGCAATGTCTTTATTGTTCATAGATTCCTCTTGATTTATTATTCTATATCTTTCACTAATATAATAAAGCAAAAAAATAATGCCTCATTTTTACATTTTATCTCATCTAGGAAAAGACTTGAAGATTAATTTTCATAATTTAGCATCATACTCTCAAGTATCCTTCTTATTTAGCCTAAACAAGTGCATCATCTAAATATTTAATATGCTCTTCATCAACAATCCAAACTTTCTAAAAGACTACGATAAAACATGAAAATGAAGATATCTCCCTTAGGTTAAGACTACAAAACCATTCTCTTAATTTCTCTCACATGAAAGGGAAAACATTTCCATCATTACATTTTCATGGATAATGTTAAACTTTGCAATATTTCAATTTCCATAGAATTTTTTAATATGCTTCTTCCATAACTTATAACTGAACTTATGTGGGATATCCATAAATGCATGACAAATCTAGAGGGACAAACAATTTTACATTCATTTTCTTACAAAAAGGACCCATACCTCTTTTACTTAAAATCTAAAATATGAAATATATATGCTCATTATACCTCAAACCAAAATCTTAAAAAGTGGAATGTGTAGAAATTCTCACTGTAGATCACTTGATAATGCAATGTAACTAAAGCAAAATACTTGATCTACTTCTACTATCAAACATTGCAGAAGCTTAATCAATTTGAGAAAGATCAATTGGAACACATATAATAGAGAAGAATAAATCATACACATGAAACATAGAAGAATACTTTGGGGAAAGCCTCAACTAAGAACCCCACTATCTGTATTAGCATACAAGTGGAAATATGTCTATATTACACAAAGATTTAGCTCAAAAGCTATCTAGATCTCAGTACAATCCCTCTGCTGCTCATAGACAGTCAAAGGCTTCTCACAACCCTTCTCCTTTGCCCTCCAAGTCTCCTATTTCCTTGCATAGTTTTTCCTAGGTTCCAGTGCTTCCACTTGTGTGAATTCCCAACTCACACTGCTCACTTGGCTCAGAAATAAATGCACAAACCTGAAGGAGATAATTCCTTCTGCATGGATGACTTTCCTATATAGAAAAAATCCTCCAAATAATAGTACACTATCCCTTCCTCTAATCTCAACTGGGTCTCTAACTAAACTGACATGCATGAGTTCTTTATGAGAGAATATTCAGTTATTTGAAGTGCAGCGGTTACATGCATGCATGCATTAACTAACTAAACTCACAATTAATTCCACAAACTATTGGAACTAATCTAACTGGACTTAACTCAGATAATTGGGCTAACTAATTACAACTCATCCTTATCTCTTTAACTACTGGATAAATTCCTCAATCAATGGAGAAGTTGTTGCATGTCCCCACATAGACTTCATGTTTGATTTTCTATAACTAATTAACTCAAGATGAATTAATTAATTGTTTTACAAACAACTGCTAAGATCAAATTCGAATTTTACTTCTCAATTTTAGTTCAGGGACTAACTAAAATTGGAATCTAACCCAAAATTCTATTTATAGAAATGTTATTTATAACACTTCCTTTTTTCATTCCTTGTTGCTGTGTCCAACACTGGTATCCGAACTACTATTTATAGCAATGCTATTTTTAGCATTTCTTGTTGCCATTTTCAACACTCCCTCTCAACAAGAAAGGTATTCAACTTGAACTTGATCCTGAACCTTTGGAATGTTCTGCATGCAACACTTCTCCCAAGTGTTATTAATCCAACAACTCTAGAAAAATAAAAAATAAAAAAAATCTCCCAACTAACCTCCCTGTTGAGCTAGAAACATCCTCTGATGCTGAAGCTTCCTATGTCACTGACAAGTGCTCCCTCTGTGACCTCTGAGTTGTTGCAACACTCCATGCATCTCGCACCGTTGCACACATCTCTGTGCCATCCTGCACTGGTGCAACACTCATGTGCCTCTCGCATTGTTGCAGCCTGTTTGCTCTGCACTGTCTTGGGATTCTAGCACTGTAGCTCTCTCTGCCACTCCATCCACATATTTCTCTACCCACTTATCCAGTCCTACTACTCCTCGTCAATGTTTTTAAAACCGGAATCGGTGACCGGACCGGTCCACCTAATGAACCGGTTTACCGACCGGAATCGGTCTAACTGGGACTGGTTTGGTCTAAACGAACCGGTTTTAAAAAAATACATTAAATAATTAATTTTTAATGAAACAAAAATATTTTAAGATGTAAAACCATGATTCCAAGCCATTAGAGACAAAATGTGCAAAGTTTTCTCATTTATATACCATGTAAAGGTGAATATATCAAAATGGCACCGAGTACAATACATATCATCGACAAAATAGAAAAATACATAAGAAATGAGGCTCTAAATGGCCTATAAAGTCCAAAAACAATGCTGCAAGCTATGAGGCCATTGGCCTACTACAAGTCTACAGTGTAACACATGATTAATCATCAAGTTCATCACCACTACTAGACACAGGATCATCATCAGGAGCTACATAGACATCATCTGGTTCAGAGTCTGAGGATGCCTCAGCCTGATCTGCAACCTCAGTACCAATGCCACCAATGACAATAGAAGTGGACCTAATGGAAGCACGAGTTTGTTGACCTGCACGACTAGTGCCTTCCATTGGTTCTTTGCCTTTCCTTGATGCCACTACTGATCCTGGTTCTGATGCCACCACATAATCTGCTTCATCCCCCGCTAAAGCC
Organism: Pinus taeda; assembly: GCA_000404065.3. Taxonomy (NCBI): domain Eukaryota; kingdom Viridiplantae; phylum Streptophyta; class Pinopsida; order Pinales; family Pinaceae; genus Pinus; species Pinus taeda. The sequence continues at coordinate 168,280 of APFE031655255.1, forward strand.
ATGTCAATATCAAAATCAAACTCAAACAAAGGATCTTCAGTCTCCTCCACCCATTCTGATGTTGGATCAATATCGTCCAACACAATGGGATCTAGATCAGGTGATTTGTTCATCATTTGGTTCCTCCTCAGTCGAAGGTTGTATTGCACAAAAACAAGATCATTTAACCATTTTTGTTCCAAACGGTTTCTCTTCTTCGTGTGTATGCGCTCAAAAACAGACCAATTGTGCTCACAACCTGAAGCACTGCAAGTTTGACTGAGGACTCTAATTGCAAACCTTTGCAATTGAGGACACTGGCCACCAAATGACTCCCACCAATGTGCTGCAAAGAAAAAGACATTAATTAGTAACAATTTATAATTTGAATTGTAAATAATGTAAACAATTTTAATTTGAAAAGAAAAACAAAATGGAAATTAGAATTGCTTACCTCGTTGGTCCACATCTCTTGCCATCTTTGCCAAGTTTTTGCCAAAAGTACCACTTGCCATATTGAAAACAGTAAGTTGTCTATGTATTTCCAACTCGTCTACATGACTAGGGACCATGCGCTCCAAGCAATCAATCAATCCAGATCTGACCTCCCCATCATGCTGATCTCCTAGCCGATTTTTATAGTGATACCTTGGGTTCAAAAAATACCCAGCTGCATGTATAGGACGATGGAGTTGATTGTTCCATCTGTTATCAATGATCTCCCATATACGGCCATATTTAGCTAACCTGTCCTTGTAAGTCGCCCGTATCTGCTCCTTTGCCTGATCCATAGCTTCATAAATGTAGCCCATGGCCAATCTTTCCCCATCCACCAACCTTAGCACCTTAACAAGGGGCTCGGTAATTTTCACAAGCTCTAGAGAACTTTTCCAAAAATAAGTGTCTAACACTTTTTTTTGGTGTCTTTTCCATCTGGTCTACGAGCCCACCGAGATTCAGACCATTCTTCAGAGGAAAACATTTTCAGCAAGTTTTTATGTTGACCATTGAGACATTGCAACGTGAGGAAGTTAGTTGCAAATCTCATAATTGCAAGCCTTACAAGCTCTTTGCCCCCAGTTTGTTTCCTCATTAGGTTCAATACCCATGAGTGGTTATAAATGTATTTTGTAATGCACTTGGCATGCTCTACAGTGTTTTTTACCCACTCCACTTTACCTATATCCTCAAGCGTGAGGTCTATGCAATGTGCAGCACATGGAGTCCAAAATATGGTCTTATATTTGGCCTCAACCATCTTTCCAGCAAGAACATAGTTTGAGGCATTATCAATGATGACTTGCACAACATGCTGCGCCCCAACTTCCTGAATAACGTTATCCAAAAGCTCAAATAGAAGGGTTGCATCCTTTACCTTATCAGATGCTTCAACTGATTTCAAAAACATGGTTCCTTGAGGGCAAGAAACAAGGAAATTAATGATAGTGCAATTCTTTCCATCGGACCATCCATCTGACATAATGGAACAACCTGTTTTGAGCCATGAATCTTTAAAATCAACCAAACACTCATCAATGGAAGATATCTCTTTTTGCAAAAGAGCTCCCCTCAAGTCATGCATACTAGGGCCTTTGAAGCCCTTTCCTGCAGCTATAACAGAGTCCCACATAGCTTGGTAATAAGGTGAGCGAGCAGCATTAAATGGGATATCTGAATCATACCACCATCTAGCAATGTATTGATGAGAAGTTTCTTTGCATTGTTTTTTCCAATGTTGATCCAAAGTGGGTTGAGAACCTGGCTGGGAGGAAGTGGGATTAGAAGAGGTAATGTTGGCAGAAGATGAGAAATAACTTTGGATGTTTGTTCTCTTTGTTCCTTTTGATGGTTGGCCAACAGTCACAGAAGGATGAACATAGTGAAAGGGGTCATTGGTGGAAGGGATAGAAGAGGAGTCTTGAATCTCATAATCATCATACCCACTCTCTTTCATGGCTTCTAATAATTCCCTCTTCCTTGCAATTTCATCTTGGATGGCCTTCTCCCTAGCCTTATCCTCATAAAAATTTTCAAGCTTGGAAATGTATTATGCCCTAATAGGACCTAACAGTGCATTTGGTGCATCACATGGCTTTACTTGGCCTCTTATCCCAGCCAAGTGTTGTTTCAACCTAAGAATACCCCCACCTCCAATAGATTTATGGCATAATTTGCATATCATATTTCCATCAATTACATCACAATGAGCCCATGCACTGTCTTTTCCTTTTGGAGCCATGTTTGCTTGAAATAATAACAATTTGCAAAGAAATATGCCATTTAAAAAAAAATTGCAGCTAAGCAACATGGAAAACCAAAGATAAATGTAGGAAAACAAATGCACATGCAAGGCTCAAGCTACAAAATTTGATAGCATAGAGCTAGAGAGTTTATAGCATACATGATACTAGATAGATCATAGTGATAGAAGTTAGAAGTTATAACATATAAAAAAAAACATTCATGGACAACAGACTCAAATGAGGAATTATCAAGGGAAAATCCTTACCTGGAAATGCAAACTAGCTCCCTTAGCCTCCTCTTGAAGATGGCAACTCCACTGACAGCTACACACTATCTCCAAAATAGCTCCAACTCCAACTCCAAGATGACTACTTCAGCAAAAAACCCACAACTCTCCAAGCTCACAAAACAAACTCACAAACACTCACAAACACTCCAAATCAGTTGTGTGAGACAAATGAGAGTGAGAGGGGTCTCTTATAGCTTGGAGAGGGTGTTTTTGGAGGGAAAACACCTTTACCTCCCCCCCCGAAACCCATAAACCACAAACAGAAACCGGCTTTTCTTAAGTTACGATGGGCGTGCCATAAACCGGCTAGTTTAGGACGGAACCGACCGGTTTGCTACAAACCGGCCAGTTCCGTCCTAAACCAGCCAGTTTTTCACCAGTTAGGGCTAGAAATGGGCGAAAGGGCATGTATAACCGGGTTTTTTGGCCGGTTCTAACCGGCGACCTTGCTAACCGGCCAGTCAGACCGGTAACCGCTTTTTTGAAATGGTTTTTAAAACACTACTCCTCGTTGGGGCTCCCGTAGCAAGGTCTAATCAAAGAGGTTGGGTACCTCAATGATCCTTCCCCTATTCCAACCTTCTTGGGACTATCACTCCACATGGCCCCACCTCCGACCTGGAGGTATGGATGCATGTGATCCCTTTACCCACTTGGCTCGAAATTTACCCCTACTGGAGGTCTCTACATGAGTGGATGCCTCCATTCAGTCTCCTCTCGATTTCTCTAGTTGTGGCTTCTCCACAACCTCCTAAAGCTGCTTCACCAATTGTGGCTCCTCCAAAATTCTCTGAGACTTCTTCTGGCACTACATGTTGAGAGGTAATGTACTCTCCCTCTCAACCACCAAGTCTCAAACAGTTGCCTTGCTCCTCAAGGCTTTGCATGCATCTTGAACCTCAAGAGCATATAGGTTCTTGACTCGTGAACCAATCTGCTTCACCTGTCTCGTGGTGACGTGTCTCAGGAAAACCTTTCCCTTACTGAAGACTACATCATAGCCTTTTTCTTCTAGCATTGCGATCGATACAAGTCTTTCCTTAGTCGTGGCACATACTTCACATTCGTCAAGGTAATGCGAACTCCATGCTCCCTCTGAAAAACAACTGTGCCTACTCCTGAGACACTATACTTTTCATCATTACCCATCTCTATGAGTATCTGGAGATCTTTCTCCTCTAAGGTACTGAACAAAATCTTATCGCCGGTCATGTGGAATGAAGCTCCAGTGTCAAGAAACCAACCACATCCCATTATGGATGAAACCATCCATGTGATGAGAGTGAAATCCAACTCGAACTGTGAGGCTAATGCCTTACCTGCTGATCCTTCCTTGGATCCCTTCTTGGATTTCTTTAGTGGAAAATTTGTAGCAAAATGGCCCACATCATGACAATGAAAGCATCACACTTTTGATTTGTCAAACTTGTTCCCACCATGGAAAGAACTCGATTTGGGATGAGAAACCTTCTCCTTCTATTTCTTTGCCTTACTCGCTAAGGAGCAGTTTTCTTAATCCTCCTTGGATGAAGAACCATCTTTGGTGCTTCTTCTTATCTCCTCCTTCATCAGATTCGACCAAAGTCGTTCCCAATCTGGCAGTTTCTCTCTTCCATTAACCGAGTCTTAGTAGCTATGCCAGCTCTTAGGAAGATAGAGGAGGGCAAGACTCACCATGTCATCATCGGCTGTTGTGATCCCTACACTTCCAAGCTCATCCCTGTAGGTGGTGAGCTTGTTCAGATATGTAGAGATCGTGTTGCCCTTTTCACACTTGATTTTCCGAATTTTTTCTTCCAGCGCCAACTTCTTCTGATCATTGTTGTTTTGATATAGATCTTTCAATGTTTTCCACATTGAAAATGGTGTCTCCTTCCCATGGAGACTCGAGACTATGTGGTCTTGAACTCCCTCTAGAAGGATTCTCCTTGCTCTAGCCACACATTTCTTCCATTCCACCAATTTTATAGCATTAGCCACTACAGGCTTGGGGACTTCTTGATCAATGAAGTCCCTTAGACCATTATCCTCTAATACTGCTTCCATGTGATCCTTCCAGGCTATATAATTTGAGCTGCCATCAAGGGCATACTTGAGTCTTAAACCATTGAACGCCATTGGTGAAATTGAGATGTGATAAGAACTCGATTTCTATATTTAGGATCTTGAAACTTCGAACTTTTGCCTTCTTGTATACTATTATTTGCTTTGATCACCTTTTCTCTGATACCATGTAGAACTTTTTCTACAAAACCTCGCTCTGATACCATGTAGAAATTCTCACTATAGATCACCTGATAATGCAATGTAAATAAAACAAAATACTTGATCTACTTCTACTATCAAGCTTTGTGGAAGCTTAATCAATTTGAGAAAGATCAGTCGGAACACATATAACAGAGAAGAAGAAATCATACACATGAAACATAGAAGAATACTCTGGGGAAAGCCTCAGCTAAAAACCCCGCTATTTGTATTATCATACAAGTGGAAATATGTCTGGATTACATAAAGCTTTAGCTCAAAAGCTATCAAGCTTTCAGTACAATCCCTCTACTACTCATAGACAGTCAAAGGCTTCTCACAAACCTACTCCTCTACCCTCCAAGCCTCCTATTTCCTTGCACAGTTTTTCCTGGGGTCCAGTGCTTCCACTTGTGTGAATTGCCACCTCACACTGCTCACTTGACTTAGAAATAATTGCACAAACCTGAAGGAGATAATTCCTTCTGCATGGATGAGTTTCCTATATAGGAAAAATCCTCCAATTGATAGTGCATTGTCCCTTCCTTTGATCTCAACTGGGTCTCTGACTGAACTGACATGCATGAGTTATTTATGAGAGAATATTCAGTTATCTGAAGTGCAGTATTTACATGCATGCATGCATTAACTAACTGAACTCAAAATTAATTCCACAAACTGTTGGAACTAATCTAACTGGACTTAACTAAGATAACTGAGCTAACTAATTACAACTCAAATTACAACTCATCCTTATCTCTTTAACTAATGGATAAATTCCTCAATCAATGGAGAAACTGTTGCATGTCCCCACATAGACTTCATGTTTGATTCTCTACAACTAATTAACTCAAGATGAATTAATTAATTATTTTACAAACAACTGCTAAGATCAAATTCGAATTTTACTTCTCAATTTTAGTTCAGGGACTAACTAAAATTGGAATCTAACCCAAAATGCTAGTTATATCACTTCAATTTTTCATTCCTTGTTGCTATGTCCAACACTGGTACTCGAACTGCTATTTATAGCAATGCTATTTTTAGATTTTCTATTTTTAGCATTTCTTGTTGCCATTTTCAATAGAATGGAGTCACCGAAGTGAACCTTTGATGATGCCTTCACAATATTATTTATTTCACCCTATAATAAATGTGCCTACAAAAAATTGTAAGGGAAAAGCACTTCATCCTTTCATAGAGACAAAATGAAAGAGATCTTCAAATGCAACCTTGATTACAAAAATTCGTTGGTTTACATGTATCTGGGAAATGGAATTTGTCCCTCAAAATGGCACCAAAATGTTACCTCACAAGCTAGCACCTTTAGATTAAAGTCTTAAAGATGGGTGCTAGCCTATGGGGAACTAAGGGTTTGGCAACCACCACCTCTCCAACTCTCTTTTGTGTGTTGGAATAAGGAAAAGGTTCCTATTCTAGGGAGGCTTCCCTATGGTTACTAAGTTGACTTCATGGAATATGAATGAGAGTAAATAACTCAACAATTATGAATAAAAGGAAAGGATTGATTTTAAATGTTTTTGGGGTAATGGATGAAAGGGAGGCCAATGCTTTATTCACTTCGGTTATAAAGTTATATATGCAATTCTAAAGGGTGTTATAAAGAAAACTAGAAATAGCCCTAGTTTGGTGGCTAGAAATGTAATCTTGTGGTGGAGAATATCTATCTAGATCCACTATACAAGGCAATATTCTATGATGGCCCCTACAAAAGACTATCTACTAAGACACATAATCAATTGATTTAGAGTGCATAATGATTTGATCTTGAATGTAAGAAAAAGGGTATTGGAAGTAAGGAAGGAACCTACAACCATAGGCATTTCAATAAGGTAGTTATAAATTTATATGGTTCTTATGGTCTCTATCATCTTCAATATTGCAAATAAAAAATCCAATGTGTGTTCCTAGAACATATAGCTATACATATAAAAATTGTACTAGATATAAAACCACAACTTATGCAAAAGAATAAACTTTAATCCACAATCTTGGAGTTTTACTCATGATCTCTTCCATCCCAAAATTTCCCAAGTTCGGAACAAAGAGAGTAGACTTATTCAAGAATACTGATGACTGTAAAAGTATGGCAAGTATGTATACTGCACTTTTTACTTTACTCAAGGACCCTTGCTTGTTTATGCATCACTTACTGACCACTAGATAAGGATAGCAAAATTGTTGCCTTCTAATCCGGATCTTGGGGGGAGGCCCCCAAGATCTAAAATATTGAAATGGATTTTGAGGGAGAGGCCCCCAAGATCTGAAAAATTGAAATGACAGAAGAAAAAGAGGAGAATGCCCAATAAATAAAACCACAAATAATTTTTCTTTTGTTAAAACGAAAAATAGTTGTAAAAGCTACATTGTGGTAGACAAACTGCCCTTTTACAAAATGCGACTTGTTACTTATAGTATTTTTCAGTTACAATACCACGGGTAAATTCCATGGGTGAATGAATTCCATGGGTGGATGTCACAATACCATGGGAAAATACCTTCAGTGAATGAATACCATGGAACTTACAATACCATGGGTGGATGTCACTTACAATACCATGGGTGGATGAATACCATGGGTTGATGCCATTTTCCATTTAGTTCATTCCTACCTCCTTAAGAAGCAATGGTCCCCATTGCGTGAAGTTCCCTCCTGCGAAGCCTTTGTTGAATATGAAGAGCCACTGAAGAGAAATGTTTTATGTGGTTAACCCATAACCATGATGAACGAAGGTCCGAGGATAGAGATACCCTATAATGCTTGTGACCAACTGTGATACTGATAGTATGCGACCTAGAAAATGGACTTCGATGAAGTGTGGGTTTGTGGATGACCGATAACCATGATGAACAAATATCAGAGGATAGAGATACCTTGTAATGCTTGTGACCAACTATGATACTGACAGTGTGCGTCATAGCAAATGGACTTCAATGACAAGGATTTTGAGCAGTTGACCCATAACCGTGATGCTGGTTGTTAATGAAGTAGCTGGTACCTACATAGCCTTGGGTGGGATGACACGTCTCCAAAGAATCCAAGCCAAATTCTGCTATTCTAAAACTAATGAATGTGAAGTAGGTGACTACTAAAGCAGCGTGGAAGGGCACGTCTCCAAAGGGAACCCACTCTGAATGTTGCTCCAGAACTAAAATGGACATAACCCAGTCAATACAATGACTAAAATGGACATAACCCGATAAATATAACTCAAAATATTTATTACAACCTATTTTTGGAAACAAAAGGACCATTTTGCATCTTCCCATGTGCTAAAAATCCTTACCTAGACACTCTAGAATCTCAGATTCGCGCTGCAACTTTTCCACCGTCACAAAAGTTCTGAGAAAATAGTTGATTTTAAATCAGTGATATCTCTCACATCCGAACTCCGATTCGACCCTTTTTTTTTTTTTTAAATTGAATGATTTTTCAAGAGGAGCTCAAATATACAATCACTTTTCTGAAATTTTACACCAAAATTTCAAAAAATATAGGAGAGCATCGTCCACGAATTGCCGTCAGAAACATTTCTGCTACATAGCTGATTTTAAATCAGCAATATTTCCCTCATCCAGCTTCTGATTCGACCGCTTTTTTTTTTTGAATTTGGGGATTTTTTTACAAGGAATCTAGATCTATTATTATTTTTGGTAAAATTTTCACCAAAAAGTTCATATCTGATCTGCAAACAGGCCGCCCAAAAACATTCTTGCAAAAAAATGAAAAAATAAAAATTCTTCCTGCTTGGCGCAAGAAAATGCTCTGTGGAGGACGTAGCACATGCTTGAAATTTGTTGAATATTGCTGCAAAATTTGAAACTGAAATATGAATCAAACTTCATTCCCATGGAATCATAACCTGCTTTGATACCACTGATCTAGATCTTGGGGGGAAGGGCCCCAAGATCTAAAATATTGAAATGGATTTTGGGGGAGAGGCTCCCAAGATATGAAAAATTGAAATGCCAGAAGGAAAAGAGGAGAATGCGCAATATAAAAAACCACAAAGAAATTTTCTTTTATTATAATGGAGAATAACTGTAAAAGCTACATTGTGGCAGACAAACTATCCTTTTAAAAGATGTGACTTGTTACTTATAATATTTTTTGGTTACAATACCACAGGTAAATTCCATGGGCGAATGAATACCATGGTTGGATGTCACAATACCATGGGAAGGTACAATCCTTTAATGAATACCATGGGTGGAAGTCACTTACAATACCATGGGTGGATGCCACTTACAATACCATGGGTAAATTCCATGGGTGGATGAATAACATGGGTGGATGAATACCATGGGTTGATGCCATTTTCCACTTGGATTACCTTCGGAACAAAATCACTAAAAAATAATTGCAAGAGTAACCAATCCTTGAGTATGCAAGTGTTGTCACTATTTAGATCTAGTCCTTCAATTGATCTTCTTATAATGTTGGCAGGATTAAGAACTCATATACAAATAACATGTCAAACTTCTTTAAGCCTTGAGCCCAAAATGACTTTGTACCCTTTCGGAATAGGACTATTTCTCAGTTGCAAGAAATTTATGTAGATACCAAAAGGCTTGGAGCATAGTACTGAATCAACAACACAACTAAGATATTCATCATCTTTGTTGAGCAGCACTCAGAAGTCTACAACACTTACTGAGTTCAGCCTTGAGATGCCATACAATTACAAAAGTGCAGAGATAGGTCTTCTTTGCATAGAACCTTCTTGCTCAAAACATCGTTTATGATCTTGAATGGTTAAAGACTTTGAAATTTTGATTCAGACTATAGTTCTTGTCCCTTCAAGTTGCAGAGCTATTTTAACTTAGGTGATAAGATTTTATTGAAGTGCATATCCTTAATTGTAAGGATTATTCTAAAGATGGACGAAAGAGGATGGCGAGGCTACTTCAAATCACAATTGTTAACTTCCAAAACTTCAATTAGACCTTCATTGTTCCAATGTAAGTTGAATTCAAATTTTCATACTCCTCGTTGGTCTAAGGATATGAATGCTACAGATTTCGGTCTTCTTCTAGAGCAAGACCAAGAGACCTTGTACTCCTACAATTTGACTTCAACGCATATTGAATTGATTTACTTCAGAAAGGATCGAATATTCTTTCAATCCTTCATTTGTCAAAGCTATAGAGTGATCCCAGTCTTGATTCCCTAATTAGGGCCGAGCCAACCAACAGATAATTAATTTCAACTTCGTTGATTTAAGATTAATTAGAATGTACAAGCTTTGTAGAACCAAAGCATTCCGAACTTCTGAGATCAAAACTTCTTTCATTTTCTAATTTTCTTGTTAAGACCATAAAATAATTAAGATAACCTTTAGTCACCTCCTGTAGTGAGTTATCCCAATGTATCCCTAAACAAAACAAAAAAACCCTAGCAACTTCATTTGATCTGTCCTTTTCTCCATAGGGCTAAGTATAATTGTGTTGTGGCCACAACCACCACCCTATTAAAACCTGCTCTAGTGGCAAAATTGAATGGGTCCTCTAGATGTTTGACCTTTTGTTTCTAACTTGAGTTGTTACATGGAATTATGTCTTCTAAGCTGAATGATCATGCCTCCTTTATAAATCTCTGCGGAATGACTTGTTTATAACCCAGTCTAGCCCTTCATTCATGTTCTTTCATCGGGACTTTTCTCAATCCTCATAAACATTCATGGTCCTCTATGCCCACACATATAAACAAACCCCACTCTTTACTATGAGTGTATGTGGACTCAACCCACAAAACCTTCTATCATGCCTTTATTTCTATTATAAAACTTTTGTAATAGAAATACTTTGCAAGCATATGCAACTTACCCTTTCTGTGCTTTTTCGGTCTTTATACATCTCTCGATGCATGCCTCCATTGCATATCACTTTTCGCATTGGCAAAGGCTAAAGGTCCATCTCCCATGAATAACTGCGATGTGATTGAGTCTCCGATCGCATCACATCTCGCAATCGATGCTCTTAACCAGTATATAGGCCCAAGCTTCAAACATTTCGAGATATGGTGGACCCGCCGGGATCATTAACTGCAACATATATATTTTCAGGTCTGGCCTATCGCATATCACAATCGGCAAAACCCAAGGTTTGTACATAAGGTGCTCTGCGACATTAGCGGACTCGCCATAATTATTAACCATAACGCATATACTTTTCGGGTTCGGCCGATCGCAAATCACAATCGGCGGAACCCAAGGCCCATATATAAGGCACTCTGCGATCTAGCGGACCCGCCAAGATTACTAAGCGCATCATAATATGAGTTCGGGTCCAAAGCCCATCAAAAATCACAATCGGTAGAATTCAAAGCTAATATATATAAGGCACGATGCAATACAGCAGACCCAACGGGACTATTATGTATAACACATATGATTTCAAGTCTGCTTCTGCCATCGCAATATCGGAGTTCGGCAGTTCAATAAGCATGGTTCCTCTCCACTGAAACGATGCGATAGTGTTTCGCGAACCCGATAGGGTATGGGTTACCATATATAATATTTCAAGTTCAGATTTTGGATCCGATTCTGTGTTATGTGCCGATTTTCAATGTAAATCAGATTTATGCTTGAGGGACTTAATCAATGCATGAATTAAAAACCCAGGGCTGACCCGCTGTTAACATGACTTAAGAATAAAAAGAAACACGCCATATCTATTAAAACTCGGAGATTTAAAAGGCAAACTGATATTCCTCTAATACACAGTGCGATGCGATATGGCGGACCCTCTAGGATTATTAAACGCCACACATATATTTTTGGGTTCGGCTAATTGCAAACCACAATTGGTAAGACTAGGGGTGGTGTTACATGTGACTACCCGCTATGATGTGCGATTATGACTTGATCGCATCGCAACCTTGGTTGAACTAGGGGCTGATTATTTCACACTTGTTCCTTTTGATTTTATAAAATCTTTATTGAGGGCAAGATGTGTTTTTTTTAGGCATGTTTGTCATATTTCTCATAATCATAGCTAATATGAAATATTTCTGCAGGCGAGGACCAAGAGAAGAAAGGTGAGTTCAAGTGGACCCGATAACGGATAAATGTGATTTATATCAAGATGACACCTCTGCGCCACCAATGTCAATATTGCAAAGACATACTTTGCAAGAAAGGGATACGAACCTCCATAGTGCATAATGGAGGAACGCTCTATGTTCAGTGAAGGCACTCATGATAGTGTTGATCCATCAAGATGTCATTTCCTCCAGATATGCCTTAAAGCATGCCAGATGTGGGATGATGAGCGCAGTGTCTTCAGTTTCCTTCAGGAAATGATAGGGAATAGTGTTAGCTCCATACAGGTGTAGAGAGATGACACGCAATCACGCTCTCTTAATCGACATCCTTTAATTTCCCCTAGAAAATTAAAAAGTCCCAGCAAATGTAGCCTCAAGGTGTTGGTAGTCTGACGGACTGTTCTACATCCATATATTTAATTTGTATATTGATTAAGCTGGGAGATGGAGGGGTCAGGGGGATACAAAGAGTCAATTTCTTCCTGCATAAGGATTACCTCCGGAGAAGGAGGGGGGACTTTTTTTGGGCAGAACAACTTTTGATTTATTGTGCTAATAACGAAGACTATTTGGGTCAAGAAGGAGCCTTTTTTTTAATTTTAATTTTAATTAATTAATTAATTAATTAATTATTTTTTTTTTTTTTTTTTTTTTTGAGATTTATTTTCCTCTTCTTTCATGTGTTTAGAATCAGGGTGTTGTGACTAGCATGAGGATATATATGTTTTGTTTTTGTGCACATTGATAACAGACAGTTCGTGACTATTCTTGGTTATTGAAATATAATTTGTTACCATGGTTAATTCATGAGCAGGTGTTGATTCAAAACCGTGTTAAACATCAGTTGCAAGTTTTATTTGTATGGAAAGGAATGTGTATTCCTGTACGAGTAACTAGATTGCAATTAAGCTTTAATATAGGCTTGTTCATCTGTGAACCAGTAATTGATTCATTTGGACTTGGAATCTTTATGTGATGTTTAATCTCCTTTTGTTATGCTCCTGCAGGATAGATTAGAATAGTTAGAACTAACATAATTAGTTAGAATCAGTGTAGCTAGGATTTGACACATATAGGTTAGCTATTTCTTTTGTTGATTTAATAGAGCTCTTCCCCTAGGGAGCAATCTTTCAAAGCCTATAACAGTTTAGGGGGTCCTTTAAAACCCGTCAGAACTAGCCATTCCAAACGAACGCAGATCTAATTGGGTTCTACGGTCGGGTTAGTTCCCCCTATTGGCATAGCGAAAATTCGCCATGTCAACAAATTGGCGCTAGAAGGAGGGCCTGAATCACCGCCCACAACTTTTCATGATTTCATCTATAAATGTTGCGCATGGATTCACAAAGATTGATGTATGGATCGTAAAGGTTGAAAAGATCATTCCGCCCATTTGGAAGAGCCTCATTTCAAAGAAGCAAAGATCCTTCTAAGTCCAATGTTTGGGTCACACAAGGAAGAGAGATTGTGAGAGTACCCTGTCACTCAGGAACAACCAGTTAGAGTACTTACTCAGGCTTACTCTCGTTCCCTCTCTCAGCTCCCCATATTTCACTCTTTACCTCTTACAACTAAAAGAAATCCAAGGATCTGTCCCATAAATGAAGAGACATCTGCAACCCCTTCTCTTGAAGATATTGTGCTAGAGTCCTTACAAAGTATCGACACTCCTTGGGAAGAAATTCCTGAGGATCCACTCTCTGAAGGTGATTCCTAGCCCAATTTGGGAAATCCTAACAAAGAACACCCGGGGGAAACCTTCAACCAGAACCTTCCTATCCATAATATGGCTAACGTTCCCCCTCCATGTGGGAATTCGCCTCTACCACCTCCTCCAGGTGGGAATCAACCCCCAACTCCCCTGGGAGCACTCCCTCCCTGGCTCGCTTAGGATGCAGTAGCGGTACCTATGCAGCAGCATGCCTTACCCAAGAACGCAGAAAGAGTATTGCCTAAATTCGACCCTAAGCGGGGAGAAACTACTGATAATCATATTCACTCTTTCTTCCTAGTCGTGTGCATGTTGGTGGTAGTCGATGAAGATGTAGTATGTCGCTTATTCCCTTTTACTTTGATTGGTGCGGCCTCCACATGGTACTGTAGCTTGAGAATAGGATCGATCACCTCATGGGGTGCCTTTCAACAAGCCTTTTTAGACAAGTTTGGTGATGACAAAACACCTGCGGCTTTAGTTTTAGAACTATCCTGTTTGAAAATGGAAACCAAAGAGAAGGTCAAGGATTTTAACATCTGGTTTAACACTCTTTTCAATAGAATCCCAACTAATGCTAGACCTACCGATGAGGCACTCATGGAATTCTACATCACTTCTCTCCCTGTCCCTACCGCGATGTTGGTTAAAAGGAGTAACACAAAAACCTTACAGGGTGCTATCGATGAAGCAATACAAGTCAAGAATGAAATGATCAGCCTCACAACATGTCATCATATGACCGAAGGAAAGAAAGCCTCTCAGTCATCCAAGAAAAATAATGGGAATAATAACAAAATGGCTGAGATCAAAGAAAAGGACACCACAGATGTGGAAGGTTTGCATCGAATCATTAAGAAATTGACGAACACATTCATCAATATGAAAAGGAATTCTGGAGAGAGTACAAGTGGGAATGGAGGAGATTATAACAACAAAAAATCCTTCAAACCTTTATTCATAAGAAGACAGAAGGTGGTCATGGTCAACTTGTGTTGCCTACTCCACCCAATGAATGGAATTTAAATATGGAGGAGCTGGCTCTTATCGGATCACTCCTTAACAAAGAAGAACCTATAGTAGAGATGGCACCAAAGCAAGAAAATGAGGAAGAATACCAAGTAGAAAAGCCCTTGGACGAAGAATCTCAAATCAATGTACTGTGGGATTTCTATACCAATGAGAATGACGACGACGAAGGAGATAGTATGGTAGAAATCCACACTAATGAAATCCACTCATGAAGTAAAGGGCCACTTGTGGGTGTGATTTGCTGTTGAAATCTATGAATGAACGGAATTGCAAATCTCCCACCATTTCGAGCAGCCAAACTAAGAAGTCAACTTCCAGACTTGTTAGTACCTCCAGTATAGCCCAAACATCATTAGCTATGGAAGCCACTTTGTCAAAAATGAATCAAACCCCCCAAGATGTCAGTGTGGCCATGATAGGAAGGAAATCAAAATCCATGACTCCACCTTTCCTTATCACATTTGAAATCTTCAACATGAACGTACACAATTGCTTGGTAGATTCTGGTGCCTTGTCCACTGTTATGCCTTACGTTGTTGCTAAAATACTTCATGTGATACCTGAGAAAACTAGAACTCGAATTATGCAATTGGACAAAATGAATGTGAAAGTAACCGGGGAATTGAAAGTAGTGTTGATTCAGATGGCTACGAAACCACAATACTCACAAGTAATTGACATAGTGGTAGTCGAAATACCTGAGGCATATGGAATGCTACTTAGTAGGGACTGATTAGTAAAATTGAATGGATATTTCTAAATGATTGGTCCCATCTCTTGCTGCCTCAAAAGGGAAAGGGTGATATGCTGAGAGTTGATCGAGAAAGACGCTTGAAGTATGTGGTGACAGAATTAAATGGCCCCAATGAACCTGTAATGTTTACCAACTCTATCCTTGGGAATTATAGTTTCAACATTTGTTCCATTGAAACCTGTTTTGGAGAATTCCATGTAGAAACAATTGAAGAAACTGCAACAAACACACAGTTGAAAGCTCTCCCCTGCAATCAAACTAATGAATTATCCTGTATTATAGCAGATGATAGGACTATTTCGTAGAAAGCATTTCAATTGATGTAACATTAGATTCTATATTTTGGACACACTATTTTGATGGCTCTAACTGCCTTGAAGGTGCTGGTGCTGGGAGCATTCTCATTGACCCACAAGGGAACCAACATTTGATGGCCAGCTAGTTGGAGTTCACATGCACCAACAACACGACAGAATACGAAGGCTTGTTGTAGGACTTGAAGAAAGCCATTGATATGAAGGTAAAAAATCCTAAAGTTTTTGGTGACTCACAGATAATTGTGGACTAGGTAGGGAAAAGGATACACTGCAATTTGCCACACTTGATAAGATGCCAACATGAGGTATGCAGCTTAATTGAAAATTTTGATTCTTTTAATATCACATACATACCTCGAGGGAAAAATCGAGATGCTGATCTGATGGCTAGTATGGCTTCAAAACTTTTGTCTAACCTTAGATTAAACAAGAATAAATATTATGTTGAATTAAGTTTCAGACCATCCGTACCTGATAACATCTCAAATTGGTAGGTATTCGAAGGTGACAATCAAATCCTTGAGTTCCTGCATTGCGAGAAGATATTCAAAAATGCACTCATTGATGAAAAAGAGCATGACAGGCTTATGAATGAGAGTGAAGATGAGGAAAATGCTTAGTCCAATATAATTCCCAAGTCAGTTGTCAAGATGGAGCACTTGTATGACTTGCATGATAAATTTAAGAAGTTGACTAACTGCAAAACACATATCTAATCCATGAAGTATGAAACGGTCAACCTTGGAACCAAAGAAGACCCAAAAATTGTTAATTTGGGCTTGGGATTCTCTCCACAAGAAAAAGGTTGCATTTGTTAAGCTGTTTAAAGAGTACAAGGACGTCTTTGCATGGACATATAGTGACTTAAAAACCTTCGATACCAGCGTTATGCAACATGTGATTCTGTTGGAGCAGGATGTTAGGCCATACCAACAAAAGCTTCGCAAGATGCATTCAAGCCTGAAACCATTGGTGAAGAAAGAATTGAATAAAATGCTGGATGCCAAAATCATTTTTCCTGTCAGGCACACCTGTTGGGTAGCCAATCTCGTGCCAGTAAGAAATAAAAATGGAGACATAAGATTATGTATCGATTTCAGAAACCTAAACAAAGCATCACAGAAAGATAACTATCTTGTCCCTTCTATGGAACACATTCTTCAGTGCATTTCTGGGTCTAAAATGTTGTCCCTATTGGATGGTTTTTAGGGATATAATCAAGTGTTGGCAGTGAATGAAGATCAGCTTAAGACAACCTTCAACACTAAATGGGTCACTTACGCACACCGTAAAATGCTGTTTGGACTTATTAATGCAGGCACCACATTTCAGAGAGGTATGGACATAGCTTTCCGAGGATTGATTAACAGATCAGTAGTAGTGTCCATGGATGACAGTTCTATGTATTCGTATCGCAAAAGGGATCATATTTATCACCTGAAATAGATTTTCGAAAGATGCCAAAGATACGAAATATCGTTGAATCCCAAGAAGAGTGTCTTCGCAATTACAGAAGGGAAACTACTATTCACGTCCTCTCTAAAGAAGGGATTTTTATTGATCCTTAAAGAATAGAGACCATCATGAGAATACAACCCCTTGCAAATAAAAAGGCAATGCAATCTTTCTTCGGGAAAATTAATTTTGTTAGGAAATTCGTTTCAGGTTTCGTAGAAATAGTGCATCCCATGCAGCTAATGATAAAGAAAGACATTGTGTATAAGTGGAGCGATGAAGCTAAGAAATCGTTTTAGTGAATTAAGGAGGCCATCAGAGAAGATCCTGCGTTGGTCAACCCTGATTTCAATAAGGAATAACTCTTGTACACTTTCGCTTATGATGTTTCATATGTCGCAATCCTCGCCCAAAAAAATGATGATGGCAACGAAGTCCCTATTTCTTATATGAGCTCTAATCTCTAGGGAGCAGAACTGAACTACCCAGAAGTGGAGAAACGAGGTTTTGTGGTTTTAAAGCCATAAAACATTTCCACCCTTATTTATTAAATTCCAGCATTAGAGTAATTGTCCCCACCCTACTGTAAGAGCCCTCTTTGTGCAGAAAGAAATGGGTGAACAAAGAGGGAATTGGATAACTGCCCTTCAAGAATACGACCTCGAGATGAAGCTGATGAAGATAGTTTGAGGGAAGGGATTGTGTGAGCTCGTGGTAGAAGCCTTAGCGGATAAAGAAGGGGCGTCTGAAGAACCAGAAGTGCAGAGCATATAATGCACAAGTAGAATTCAGGGTGGAGCCCCTATGGATTAATGAGACGCTGATGTGTGAGTGTGAAATGTCGGAAGTCCCTTTGGACCCTGAGTCATGGTATTACGACATACACTTTTATTTAACACGGGGATCATGTCCTGAGCACATGGATGCATCACGAAGGAGAGCGCTCAGATTGAAATCTAATCAATATCACTTGGCCAATGACACATCATACAGAAAAAATTCTTGATGGAGTCTAGCTGATGTGTTTGGAAAAGGATGATACTGATCATGTCTTGAAAGAAATGCACGACGGCCCAGCAGGTGGTCACTATGGAGGAGAGACCACTGCTTACAAAATATTAAGAGTTGGATACTATTGGCCCACCGTGTTTAGAGACTTGCATGCCTATGCTCGGAAATTCAAGGTATGTCAAACTGTCGCAGGATGAGAAAAGAAGCTAGTTGTTCCCCTCAAGCCCATTATGATTTATTGCCCGTTCCAGCAATGGGGCCTAGATGTCATAGGTGAGATCATTCCGAACTCTTCACACCAGCATAAGTATATACTTACAGCAACCAACTACTTCACCAGATGGACCGAAGCCATCTTACTTCAGAAGGTTAACAAAGATGAGGTAATATATTTTATTGAGAAGTTTATTATCAACAGGTTTGGCATCCCTAACACTCTCATATTTGATAATTCTTCTTACTTTTCATCACTAAAATTGATTGAATTTTCCATCTATAAATAAATTCGCGTAAGGTATGCATTAAAATATTACCCCCAGGGAAATGGAGTTGTAGAGTCCTCAAATAAAAACCTCATCTGCGTAACTTGTAAATCTGTCACCGACAACTAGAGGAACTAGCACAACGCTCTAACAAACGCCCTTTGAGCCAATAGGGTCACCCCAAAAGTAGCATTAGGAAACTCCCCATACTTCCTCGTCTACGGACAAGAAGCCATCTTTCCTCCTAACGTTACCCTTCTCTCTTTACAACTCTCCCAAGCTTCGAGAGGGACCCCCTCAGCCTTACTTCAAAAAAGGATCAACCAACTGGTGAGGTTGGAGGAATTGAGAGATAAAGCCAGAAATAAATTTAGAAATCACCAAATGATTTTGAAGAGATGGTTTGATCTTCATCTGGCAGGAGATAAATATTATCGAGTAGGAGAGCTAGTCTTGAAATGGGACAAGTTGCGTGAGCCAAAAGGTAAACACACAAAATTCCAACACTTATGGCTAGGCCCATTCCAAGTTGAAGAAAAAATCAGTCAGGGAACTTACCGATTGAAAACTTTACAGGGAGAAACTGAAATAATCCCTGTTAATGGCCAACATCTTAAGAGATACTTCCAGTAGCCACCACAGCTAGTTACCCCTTGAATAGGTTAGGATTCATTTTATTTTGTTGTTAGCCTAGTTACATTTTCGTCCTGTCCTTTCCTGTTTTACGCAAAGTTTATTTTCCTTATATTTTGAATTTCAGTCCTTTTCAGCCAATTTATTTCAGTCCTTCAGTCTCGTTTTCACCTTTATAACTCTCTTCAGATTGCCCTCATTCCCCACCTTTAGATTTTTGCCTCCCTCAGTAACCTGTTGATGACTCTGCCAATCCTAAATTCATTGTTACCTTGCAAATCAAGCAAGCTTTCAATGAGCCTATGAGAACTGGAAAATCAACGGTGAAATTCAAATCAAAGCCACTCATTGGCATCTATTGGGAACTAGGTAGGTTTTGTTGATACCCTGGATACCTAGAGCATGTACGGGCATATTTATAAAATGAAAAATGTGTAACCACAACTGGACTGGCATGGTGGAATGCTGCATTTTAAAAATCCCATCAAGACCTAGCCTATACTTGTCTGTGAGGTTTGCAATCATTCTCCATTGGTTCCATCCACCACACTAAAGTTTCCAATACTTGTCATTTACAAGTAAACCTCCTCTCATGGGTTAAGCTCGCTTCGTATATCCTATGGCAAATTTAATTGTGTTGTAGTCCTTGTGCATGAAACTGGAAGGACTTATGTAAAAGAAAATGAAATGTTGAGTCCTTGTGCCAATCTGGAAGGACAGATTGTTTGGGAATCCGGTTGGAGTAGGGACTATTGCTGGACTCAGAGTGTCGGTTGACACAACAAGCCCCAACCTTGCTTAAGTAGTTTAAAAATATGGCATGATCCATGATTGTGCCCCATTCAATCATACGAAAGTATAACACTAAAATTCTTACATAAAGTGCAGATAAACATATCTACATCAAGTTTGATGAGTGATAAAGAGCTAAGGTACACACCTAAAGAGGTATTGACAGACCGATGATGGCTCCAAAATGATTTTGAAATTAGAAAACAAGTAAAGGAAGGTCAATAAATCCCATAATACTACCATTGGAGAATGCTTGTCGAAACCTTATCAGTAAGTAGAATATATTTGTCTTTATCCCACCTGAAGCGATTAATGCTGGAGTGGAATCCATGCCTCTCCGTCTATAAAGTTTGCATTTCAAGTTTATCTTAACACCCTGATGTTCTATTGATCCAAGGTTTATTTGGTAACATAGATAACTAGTTCGCCCAGCGGTTCACCATTTGTTGTGGCCACAACCACTACCCTATTAAAACCTGCTCTAATGGAAAATTTGAATGGGCCTCCTAGATGTTTCACCTTTCGTTTCTAACTGGAGTTGTTACATGGAATTATGTCTTCTAAGTTGAATGATCACACCTCCTTTATAAATCTTTGTGGAATGACTTGTTTATAACCCAGTCTAGCGCTTCATTCATGTTCTTTCATAAGGACTTTTCTCAATCCTCATAAACATTCATGGTGCTCTATGCCCACACATATAACCAACCCCCACTCTTTACTATGAGTGTATGTGGACTCAACCCACCAAACCTTCTATCATGCCTTTATTTCTATTATAACAATTTTGTAATAGAAATACTTTGCAAGCATATGCAACTTACCCTTTCCGCGCTTTTTCGGTCTTTATACATCTCTCGATACATGCCTCCATCACATATTGCTTTTCGCATTGGCAAAGGCTAAAGGTCCATATCCCATGAATAGCTGCAATGCGATTGAGTCTTCGATCACATCACATCTCGCAATCAACGCTCTCAGCTAGTATATAGGCCCAAGCTTCAAACATTTCGCAATATGGCAGACCCGTCGGGATCATTAACTGTAGCATATATACTTTCGGGTCCAGCTTATCGCATATCACAATCGGCAGAACCCAAGGTTTGTAGATAAGGTACTTTGCGAAATTGGCAAACCTGACGGAATTATTAACCATAACGCATATACTTTTCAGGTCTGGCCTATCGCAAATCGCAATTGGAAAACCCCAAGGCCCATACATAAGATGCTTTGTGATCTGGCAAACCCACCGAGATTATTAAGCGCAAAATAATATGATTTCGGGTCCGAAGCCCATCGCAAATCGCAATTAGCATAATTCAAAGCTTATATATATAAGGCGTGAGGCGATACAATGGACCCGACAAGATTATTAAGTATAACACATATGATTTCGGGTCTGCTTCTGCCATCACAATATCGGAATTTGGTAGTTCAATAAGCCCAATTCCTCTCCATTGAAATGATGTGATGTGATAGTGTTTCGCGGACCTAATAGTGTATGGGTTCCCTTCTATAATATTTCAAGTTCGGATTTCGGATTCGGTTCTGTGTTATGCGCCGATTTTCAATGTAAATCAGATTTATGCTTGAGGGACTTAATCAATGCATGAATTAAAAACCCAGGGCTGACCCGCTGTTAACATGACTTAAGAAGTAAAAGAAAACACACCATATCTATTAAAACTAAGAGATTTCAAAGGCATTCCTCTAATAAATAGCGCAATGCGATGGTGGACCCGTCGGGATTATTAAACACCACACATATATTTTCGCGTCCGGTCAATTGCAAATCGCAATCAACGGGACCAGGGGTGGTGTTGCATGTGCCTGCCCGCTGTGATGTGTGATTGTGACTTGATCGCATCGCAACCTTGGCTGAACCGTAAATTCTTTCACACTTGTTCCTTTTGATTTTATAAATTCTTTATTGAGCGCAAGATGTGTTTTTTTAGGCATGTTTTTCATATTTCTCATAATCATAGCTAATATGAACTATTTCTGCAGGCGAGGATCTAGAGAAGAAAGGTGAGTTCGAGTGGACCTGATAATGGATAAATGCGATTTATATCAAGATGACACCTCTACGTCATTGATGTCAATATTGCAAAGACATACTCTGCAAGAAAGGGATACGAACTACCATAGTGCATAATGGAGGCACACTCCATGTTTGGTGGAAGCACTCATGACAACGTTGATCCATCAAGATTTCATTTCCTCCAGATACACCTTAAATCATGCCAAATGTGGGATGATGAGTACAGTGTCTTCAGTTTCCTTCAGGAAATGATAGGGAATAATGTCTGCTCCATACAGGTGCAGAGAGATGACACACAATCACGCTCTCTTAATCGACATCCTTTCATTTCACCTAGAAAATAAAAAACGCCCCAGCAAATGTAGCCTCAAGGTGTCGATAGTCTGATGGACCATTCTACATCCATATATTTAATTTGTATATTGATTAAGCTGGGAGATGGAGGGGTCAGGGGGATACAAAGAGTCAATTTCTTACTACATAAGGATTGCCTCCGGAGAAGGAGGGAGGACTTTTTTTTTGGTAGAACAACTTTTGATTTATTGTGCTAATAAAGAAGATTGTTTGGGTCAAGAAGGAGCCTTTTATTTTATTTTATTTTTTATTTATTTATTTTTTTAAGATTTATTTTCCTCTTCTTTCATGTGTTTAGAATTAGGGTGTTATGACTGGCATGAGGATATATATGTTTTGTTTTTGTGCACATTGATAACAGAAAGTTGGTGACTAGTCTTGGTTATTCAAATATAATTTGTTACCATGGTTAATTCATGAGTGGTTTCTGATTCAAAACCTTGTTAAACATTAGTTGCAAGTTTTATTTGTATGGAAAGGACTATGTATTCCTGTATGAGTAGTTATATTGCAATTAAGCTGTAATACAACCTTGTTCGTCTGTGAACTAGTAATTGATTCATTTGGACTTGTAATATTTATATGATGTCTAATCTCCTTTTGTTGATTTCTTATCCTACATGATAGATTATAATAGTTAGGACTAACATAAGTAGTTAGAATAAACATATATAGGATCTTACACATATAGGTTAGCTGTTTCTTTTGTTGATTTAATGGAAGTCTTCCCCCGGGGAGCAATCTTTCAACACCTATAACAGTTTATGGGGTCCTTTAAAATCCATCGAAACTAGCCATTGTAAACGAAAGCAGATCTAATTGGGGTCTGTGGTCAGGTTAGTCCCCCCTATGGCAAAACGAAAATTTTTCGTGTCAACAAATTGGCGCTAGCAGGAGGGCCTGATCCACCGTCAACAACTTTTCATGATTTCATTTATAAATGTCACACATGGATTCACAAAGATTGATGTATGGATCATAAAGGTCGAAAAGATCATTCCTCCCATTTGGAAGAGCCTCATTTCGAAGAAGCAAATATGCTTCTAAGTCCTATGTTTGGGTCACCCAAGGAAGAGAGATTGTGGGAGTACCCTATCACTCAGGAACAACCAGTCAGAGTACTTACTCGAGCTTACACTCGTTCCCTCTCTCAGCTCCCCATATTTCACTCTTTACCTATAACAACTAAAATAAAGCCAAGGATCTGTCCCATAAACGAAGAGACATCTACAACCCCTTCTCTTGAAGATATTATGCTAGAGCCCTTGCAAAGTGTCAACACTCCTCGGGAACAAATTCCTGAGGATCCACTCTCTGAAGGTAATTCCTAGCCCGATCTGGGAAATCCTAACAAAGAACACCTGAGGGAAACCTTCAACCAGAACTTCCCTATCCATAATATGGCTAACATTCCCCCTCCAGGTGGGAATCTGCCTCTACTACCTCCTTCGGGTGGGAATCAATCCCCGCCTCCCTCGTGAGGACTCCCTCCCTGGCTCGCTTAGGATGCCATAGCAGTACCTGGGTAGCAACATGCCTTACCCAAGAATGCAGAAAGAGTATTGCCTAAATTCAACCCTGAGCGGGGATACACTATTGATAATCATATTCACTCTTTCTTCCTAGCCGTGCGCATGTTGGGGGTAGCTGATGAAGATGTAGTATGTCACTTATTCCCTTTCACTCTGATTGGTGCGGCTTCCACATGGTACTTTAGCTTGAGAATAGGATTGATCACCTCATGGGGTGCCTTTCAACAAGCCTTTTTAGACAAGTTTGGCAATGACAAAACGCCTACGGATTTAGTTTTAGAACTATCCCATTTGAAAATGGAAACCAAAGAGAAGGTGAAGGATTTTAATGTCCTGTTCAACACTCTGTTCAAAAGAATC
This sequence comes from Pinus taeda, assembly GCA_000404065.3. Classification (NCBI taxonomy): domain Eukaryota; kingdom Viridiplantae; phylum Streptophyta; class Pinopsida; order Pinales; family Pinaceae; genus Pinus; species Pinus taeda. The sequence continues at coordinate 192,576 of APFE031655255.1, forward strand.
CCAGCTAATTCTAGACCTACCGATGAGGTGCTCATGGAATTCTACATCACTGCTCTCCCTATCCCTACTGTGATGTGGGTTAAAAGGAGTAACACACAAACCTTACAGGGTGCTATCAATGAAGTAATAAAAGTCGAGAATGAAATGATCAGTCTCACAACATGTCATCATACGACTGAAGGAAAGAAAGCCTCTCAGTCATCCAAGAAAAATAATGGGAGTGATAACAAAATGGTTGAGATCAAAGAAAAGGACACCATAGATGTGGAAGGTTTGCATCGGATCATTAAGAAATTGACGAACACAGTCATCGATATGAAAAGGAATTCTAGAGAGAGTACAAGTGGGAATGGAGGAGATTATAACAACAGAAAATCCTTCAAACCTTTCTATCATAAGAAGACAAAAGGTGGTCATGGTCAACTTGCGTTGCCTACTCCACCCAATGAAGGGAATTTAAATATGGAGGAGCTGGCTTTTATTGGATCACTCCTTAACAAAGAAGAACCTATAGTAGAGCTGGCACCAAAACAAGAAAATGAGGAAGAATACCAAGTAGAATAGTCCTTGGATGAAGAATCTCAAATCAATGTATTGCGGGATTTCTATACCAATGAGAATGATGATGAAGAAGGAGATAGTATGGCAGAAATCCACACTAATGAAATCCACACACGAAGTGAAGGGCCACTTGTGGTTGTGATGAAGCCTATAGACCTGACAAAGAAAGATGTTCGCCCTTTGAAGGCATCTACTCTTAATGTTCCTGTTGAGAAGGGTATACCTAGTGGTGATTCTGGGAGTACTCCAATTGTGAACTATCTAGAGAAAGATAATACATCTCCAACTCCAACGAAGGCGACTCAAAATGGTAAACTCCCACCTAAGAATGAAAAAACTGGTATGTTTACTCTGCCATACCCTGTTTATAACATTGATTACAATATTCTGGATGATCTTAAGAAATATTGAGCTAATATCACATACTTCGATTTGTTAAAGCTAACACAACAAAGAGATTTGCTGTTGAAAGCTATGAATGAACGAAATTCCAAATCTCCCACCATTTCGAGCAGCCAAACCAAGAAGTCGGTGTCCAAACTTGTTAGTACCTCCAGTACAACCCAAACACCATCAGCTATGGAAGCCACTCTGTAAAAAATGAATTGAACCCCCCAAGATGTTAGTGTGAACATGATAGGAAGGAAATCAAAATCCATGACTCCACCTTTCCTTATCACATTTGAAATATTCAACATGAATGTACAGAATTGCTTGGTAGATTCTGGTGCCTCGTCCACTGTTATGCCTTACGGTGTTGCTAAAAGACTTCATGCGATACCCAAGAAAACTAGAACTTGAATTATGCAATTGGATAGAACGAATGTGAAAGTAATTGGGGAATTGAAAGATGTGTTGATTCAGATGGCTACCAACCACAATACTCACAAGTCATTGACATATTGGTAATCGACATACCTGAGGCTTATGGAATGCTACTTAGTAGGGATTGGTCAACAAAATTGAATGGATATTTCTCAACTGATTGGTCCCATCTCTTGCTGCCTCAGAAGGGAAAGGGTGATATGCTGAGAGTTAATCGAGAAATATACATGAAGTATGTGGTGACAGAATTAAATGTCCCCAATGAACCTGTAATGTTTACCAACTCTATCCTTTGGAATTATAGTTTTGACATTTGTTCTAGTGAAACCTGTTTTGGAGAATTCCATGCAGAAACAATTGAAGAAACTTCAATAAACACATAGTTAGAAGCTCTCCCCTGCAATCCAACTAATGAATTATCTTGTATTATAGTATATGATAGGAATAATTTCGTAGAAAGTAGTTCAATTGATGTAACATTGGATTATATATTTTGGACACTCTATTTTGATGGCTCTAACTGCCTTGAAGGTGTAGGTGCTAGGAGCATTCTCATTGACCCGCAAGGGAACCAACATCTGATGGTTAGCCGGTTGGAGTTTGCGTGCACCAACAACATGGCAGAATACGAAGGCTTGCTGTAGAGCCTGAAGAAAGCCATTGATATGAAGGTAAAAAATCTTAAAGTTTTTGGTGACTCACAGATAATTGTGGACCAGGTAAGGAAAAGGATACACTGCAATTCGCCACACCTAGTAAGATACCAACATGAGGTATGTAGCTTAATTGAAAATTTTGATTCTTTTAATATCACATACATACCTCGAGAGAAAAACTGAGATGCCGATTTGATGGCTAGTATGGCTTCAAAACTTTTGCCTGACCTTAGATTAAACAAGAATAAATATTATGTTGAATTAATTTTTAGACCATCCATACCTGATAACATCTCAAATTGGTAGGTATTCGAAGGTGACGAGCAAATCCTTGAGTTCCTGCATTGTGAGAAGACATTCAAAAATGAACTCATTGACGAAAAAGAACATGATAGGCTTATGAATGAGAGTGAAGATGAGGAAAAAGATCAGTCCAATATATTTCCCGAGTCAGTTGTTAAGATGGAGCACTTGTATGACTTGCATGATAAATTTAAGAATCCGACTAACTACAAAATGCATAGCTCATCCATGAAGTATTGTTATATGGGAATAGTGTCCACACGGATGCTGTTATTCCCACTAAGATGGGTGGCTATCTTAGAAACAAACAATCAAAGTCTACTATTGATTCCTTTTATGAAAATAGATGGGAGGAGAACCAAGAGGGCCAATCTGAGTCTTGCGCTCGATTTCCTCTCCTTGATAGAGTTTTGCCGCTTGCTCTTTGTCTACTCAGCTTCAAAAGGACCTGTAGAATCACTGTAACATACCACTACGCAAGAAACAAGGATATAAGTTCATAAATAATGCAGGATCAGATGTGCATTAACCATATACAAGTATATATAAACAAGTACACAAGAATATGGAAGGAAACAAGAATAGCTTTATTCAGATGAAAAGTAGCAAGAAGATTACAACCATGTGCTCTGACCCAGCATCACGGTCAAGTTGGATGATTTGCATGGATGTCTTTCTCCACTGCACATTGATCTTTTTGGCAATGGAGAGTGTCATGATGTTGGTTGTCATGCCAGAATCAACCAAGAAATTGTGAACATTACAGATCTTGAATGAGAGCATGAATGGAGGGCAACCTGGGTTTTCTTCTTCCATCCGGATTTTGTTTAGCATAGTTGAAAGTTGATCTTTTTGGCAGTGGAGAGTGGCATGATGTTGGCTGTCATGCCAGAATCAACCAAGAAATTGTGAACATTACAGATGAAAATCTCAAATGAGAGCATGAATGGAGGGCAACCTGAGTTTGCTTCTTCCATCCGAAATTTGTTTAGCATAGTTGAAAGTGATCTGGGAGGTGTGCTTGCTCCCTTGCTGGTAGAGGTTGCACCATCCATTGTTGTATGTCCCAGTGCATGCCGCAGGATGTCCTGTTGACTCTGGATCTTAGCTAACTCTAACAAATTGGTGTTCGCACGAGTTTTGTTCATGGAATCCACAATGCTGTAATCCAGAGGGGGTAGACTCACCGAGGTATCCGGGGTAATATTGGTGGTCATGTTGTTTGAAGGAGTATTTTGTAGCTTGTTTCTCATGGACGTACTCTTGTATGTCGTTGTCTTCCTGGGCTTGCTTTGTGTTTTCTGCTTTGGGACGGCTAGTGGATCAACCTTCCTTAGCAGTCGTTTCAACTTTTCTTGCACTTCCCCAACTGTAGGGGGAGTTGCCTTACTTTTGAGATTGTAATGGGCATTTTGCTTTTGGGGTTACTCCTCGGTGTTTGTCTTTGGCGCTGCCTGCGCTCACTGATACATGTTTACCAGATGCCCAGAACTTGATGCCTCATCAGGTGAAACATCTTCGTCATTATCTATATATCCCAGTTGTTCCTGCATATTGTTGTCCATGTCAAGTCTGCAATTGTATAACGAGTCTGCAACTCACTTCCAGTTTGAACAAGAATTCTCTGAGTTACCATCTTCATGAAATGAACAGAATTCAGGGTTCGCACACTAATCAAGCTAAAACACAGAGCTTTTGTGCAGTTTTCGTCAGGAGACGGTTGTTGCCCGATGACATGCTTCCTTGTCTCTATCTGGGCAAATGGTTGGTTGTAAACGTGTCTGTTTTCCATTATTTAAGCTCAGACACTTTTGATGTCAAGTTCTTGACGAGGCGAGTGAGGGTTTCAATATCACTTGTTTCCTTGTCTCCACCTTTGCTCGCGACTGCCTAGGACTTCTTGCTTGCGTCCCTTGAGTCCTTTGTTGCTTCATCATCCTTGATAACTCCAATCGTGCACAGGTCTTTCTCAACAGTGATTGCCTCTTCGTAGTTTTCCAATAACATTGGTTTCGCAACTCGCTTGACGAACTACACAATGCTGGCCGGTAGTGTGGATGTGTAGTAATCAACAGTGATGGAGTCATGAGGTTTCATGTCCACTACAAACTTGTTCAATATGTGTAGAAACCTTTGATTGAGTCTTTTACCTTTTCTTTCCCACCCATATTTAGGCTTCCCAATTCTTTGAGAAACATGGCTAGGGTCTTGTCATCAGCTAACTTTTCCATAAACATGCGTTTGAACGCACCCCAGTTCTGTATGGAGTTGTTCAGAAGGTTGTGATACCATGCAACTACGCAACCATCCAAGGTACATGGAAACAATCTACATGCTACGTTATCGTACTATACCTCAAGTGTTTGCAGCTATAGGTAGAAGTTGTCCAAAATATCTTCTGCCTTCATTGTGCTATCAGGGTCGAACTTTGTTATCATCCTCTTCGGCCACTTCGGTATCTTGTGCAAAGCACCTGAGAAGGCCAATGGTCCCTGAGTCATCCATTCCATATTTTGGTTAGCCATGTCTTGTTCTTCTTTGTCCTCCTCCTCTTCTTCAGAATCTGACGGTTCCGGCTCAGATTCTGTATATTTGTCTCCGCCTCCGCCTCCTCCGCTGCCTTCCCCTCCACCTCTTGTACTATTGTTTGAGCCCAAGATCACGAGGATGTCTCTTTCTCCCTGTCGAAATATTGGAGGCTCTTCTCCGTCTTCAACAGCTTTTGCCAAATCTTCAAGTGTGGCAAGAACTTCTTCTTCCACTGATGATACAACAACCCCTATGGGAGTGGTTTTTGGCTTCCTTGATGCGTATGGAAGATGTTGTATCCCTCGGATTAGTTCGGCTACTTTCGTGAATTGATGAGTGATGGGAGGGACAGAGTGAAGGTGGTGATATGGAATTTCGTGTTCACGTGTGGGGGGTGAGGAGTAACTAACTTCAGAGTCGCGCGTAGGTGAGAGGGTGTGCAACTTACTACCCTGACCAGATGGTTGATGAGTGAGTGTGAGAAGACATTCAACCATAAACAACTGGTGGCCCCCCTTCTAGCACCAGAAATGTTGACGGTGTTGGATCCACCAACATTCAGGGGATCACCCCGGTATGAAGTCCCAACTAGACCTCACACCATTTGGTGTGGGAGTCCCATCTGGTATGATGGCCTAGTTGCCATATCTTAAATGTTTGCCTTAGCTCTTGCTTGTCAGCATAGGAGAGTGGTTTTCTTTGTCTTCGAGTAGCAAATTTTGCATGCTTGGTGATTGATAGTGTTACTTGTGTCAAGTTTCTTTCACCACAGAGAGAGAGGGTTGGAGTGAGTCCCACGTCGGTGGAAGGAAACCCAACTCTGTCAGGAACACACAACACAACAGGACGTGCGCAACTTCCAAAGGAGCAATCCACATGGATGCGGCAATCACAACACACAAGGGAAGATATCACGTACAACACTCAGCAGACAATCCACTCAGTGGAAAATCCGTGTAAGTGCGACGGTCATTATAGCGAGTTTACGTGAAAGGTTCTATCTGATGTCTGGGAGGTAACCAACATGGGCATGACAATGTTAACAACTTATACAACACATTTTCATTAATATATGTATTAGAACAACTAAATGAATTCAAGTGTTAAACATAGGTTAAAGCAACATGTATTACAAGTGTTCAAGACAAATCTTACAAACAGTTACAACACATGTGTGAAAACGTGCTAGCCAGTTAGCAGGGTTTTGAATTAAGTGAAAGTTCCAAGACACATTGATACACCATCACTAACCCTATGGACGGGGCGTTGGAGCCACTACTTACTCCTCAAAGAAAAGATTACATACTCTCAAGGCTATGTGGGAGGAGCCAAGGTGAAAAGTCCCTTGCATGTACAAATGAGGGGTATATATAGCCAAGGGTAAAACTGACCCATGTGACTGTTCAACTTCCCTCATGACTGTTTGAATTCCATGAGCTTTCAACTTTACATGACTCTTCATATGAAAAGTGGGTCTCTTGGAATTCCATGTTCCATTACATCGATCAATAATATGGCCCACAGTAGTGATGTGGACAAAATGATTTATGACAAGACTTGACATGATAGTGTTGGTACATTCATGTTGTTGTTCATATGCATGTCGAGCTACAGTGTTGTTGGGTGATGGATGTCCTCATGGTGTGTCACAGCTTCACCTTCGCATGGCAAGATGCATTGAGTCTTCGATGGTCGTTAGGTTTGCTTGATGTTGCATTCACATGTTGCTCCTTGCTTGTATGTTGGCATGCTTGACATGTTCGTCCGTTCGCGAAAAGTGTATGTTTGTCCCTTCGTCCATCCGCGAACAGATCTTTGCATGGTTGTCCGTTTGCGAATACATCCCTTTGCATGCATCATTTGTTCGTCTGTTCGCGAATATGTCCTTTTGCATGTACTTCCCTTGTTCATCCCATCTGTCATCGCGCCATGTTTATTCGTGTACCTATATCTGCAGTCACTCATGATGAAACGACATCAAATCCATAAACCTCCTAGACCATGATGCATGATCGTTTCAGATGTGGGTGACTAGGAGAGAAGACAAGGTTACGAAACTACGCGAGGCAAGTTTTGAGCGAGGATATGGGCTCCGAGCACTGTTGGTGAAAATTGCGCAGAAGTCACTCGGAGATAGTGACGGCAATCTAGATCGGCATTGACTGTCCGCAGGATCCAGCTCGGCTAGAGGACAGATCTGCACAAATTTTGGGAGCAACAATCTGGGTTGCAGGAGGGCTAGTTAGGCAAAATCTACGCAATTTCTAGAGGGAGCAGGCAATGGGAGCTTGGCAGCAAAAATTGCACAGTTCCTAGAGGGAGATGGCAGCAAGCTACGAGGAGCTTGGCAATAAAAACTGCACAGTTCCTAGAGGGAGATGGCAGTGCGCTGCTAGTGGGAAAAACTGCACAGATGTTGGAGGTTGACCTACTGACCACCTCTCTGCAGTTTTCTGAGCTGACCGGACTGCTGGGTTGTAGAGGGCTTGCTCATGAAATTTGTGCAATTTTCTGAGTGAGTGGCCGATCCGCTGACTAGTGGGCTAGCTGTGAAAACTGTACAATTTTCTCTGGGAAATAGGGATAGGCACTAGGTGTTTGTCCAGCCTGTCTATGCAATTTTCTCAGTTAGTGGAGCAGGCATGGTCTGCAGCCTCTGTGCAATTTTTGAGGGGAGTCAATCCTGGGGTGACTGCCCGGTCAAACTCTTCAGTTGACCAACAAGAGGGTTGATTGATAAGCTTGCGGGCGTCACATCTTCAAATGGCTTGTTGGGTGCTTCTGCACTGTTTTGAGTGATAGTCGATTGAGTTGATTGTAAGGTGAAGGTATGGCTATTAGAGGGTGATCTGGTCATCAAAACTTCAGCGAAAATGACTAAGTGTGTGAGTAAGTGAAACGGTGCATACGCGATCTTCCAAACACACACTCACATGACTTAACGACAGGAAGACTCAAACCATCCAGACGCACATGCTCAACATGATTGACCAACGGTGCAAGTCAATAAGAATGACGCTTATGATTGATTATTGGATGACTGCAACGACGCTTGTGCAACAGTGTATATGACTCTATGTGTGAACGTGATGGATGTTTACATAGTGAACTCAACATGTACACACAAAGTAGAGACCTTGTGTATGACCAAAACATGGTCGCAAGTGAGAGATTGTTACCAACATGCAAAAGTTGGTCGTTGAATAGCTAAGCAAGGTGGGTGCAAAGGCTCACACAAGCCCACGGAGTGGCACCGAGTGTGTGCAAAAATCAAGTAAAATCTCAAGGGAGGCTCTGAAATTCAATGCAGACCAAAATTTTGGAGGGCGTTGTAGCCACTATAACAAAACCCTTACAATGTCTTAGAAATGATTTCCTTGGGATGTGTGTTTTTGTTTGATCAAACTCTTATTGATCTTTGTGAAGTTGGGTTTGACTAACACATGATGTGAAATGCTTATGCATGATGAAGTCCTAGATGTATGAGCTGACCTGTTTGTTTGTGGTCATGAATCCTAGGGTTTGGAAACAAGCTCTAGTTAAAGTTTGTCTTTCTAGGATGATAATATTTATGAAATTCTAGGGTTTTGAAGCTAAACCTTTAGTAAAAGTGAAAATCTTTGATGAATGATGACTATATAACAATTTGAGATTTGTGTAAGACTGTTGAAATCTAAGTTTTAGTTGGGATTGATGTTTGATTGAAAATCTAGGGTTTGCAACTAACCCTAGTGGAAGCTTGTCATGTTATTAACTAAGTTGTGATTGGTTTTGATTAATTCTCTTGTATGAAATCTAGGATTTGTATGAAACCCCAGTGGAAAATCTAACATATGAATTCTGAAAGTTGTTATATGCATTGTAGATCTATATTTGTTTGAATTATTTCTAGGATTTGCTATATATTGAAATATTGAAACCCTAGATGGAATGAAAGTTGTTATGAAGTAGTCTAGGGTTTATAACAAAGTCCCCAGCAAGGTGTTGAAGAGTATATGCCTCTTATTTGTAATTAAGTTTGGGTATCTAATATGTATAAAAATTTGAAATGCTTCTGTGATTCTGATATGGCTAACTTCATGCTATTATAGATTTGCTTGTACTTGCTATTTAAGTTGTGCATGTACATAATCTTCAATATGGTGAAGATGCTCGTTGATGTGATAAGCATGATGAGGATGTTAATAACTTTGATGAAATGGTTGGAAGCCACGAAAGATTCTTTGATGATGAAAAGAAGAAGCTAATCTCCCTGAGGAAGCTTGAATAGAAGAAATCTTTCCAAGATTAAGAGGGAGTCTGGATAAAGAGATGCTCCCTAGCTGAGAGGAGGGCCATAGCTTGGTTTTGATTGAAGAATAAATTCCAGAGGATATGTTGTTGCATAAGTAGGAAAGGAAAGTGTATGATTGAGGAACCTTTTGTCAAAGATTTGGTTGATAGTCCTACTATGAAAAGTTGAGAAGCAAGATCAGTTGAGATTTGTATTTGATTATGTACATATGAAAGAATATTATTGATTAGGGTTGTGTTTGTACTAGTGAATCTCTCAAAGGCGTTGATAGAATGCTGGTTATCAATCAACTTGATTGGGAGAGATTTGTTATCCTTGATCTACTAGATCTAGGAGTGTTGAGGTTTTGTGAGTGGAGCATTGCCTGGGAGGTCATATTGCCGACACTTTGTGTTGATGTCTAAGTCTCGAAGTTGGAAAAGGTGTTGTTGATTATAGAGCTCTGTTTTGGATACAAACCTAGATCTTTGGGTTGGTGGTTAGCAAGTAAGCTTGATGGTACTTAGAGAGGTTGAAAGCTTAAGTCCATCTCATTCCCACTTGGATAGATTGTCCTGGTCAAGAATCTAGTCCATCGCGTTGTAGTGCCTAAATTATTGAGGGACCAATGGATAGATTGCCATGGGTCAGGAATCTAGTCCATGGCATTGTCGTGCCTAAATTTCTTCATGGTTCATATAGTTGAAATCTTCCTTGTACTTGTATATGATATATACCTCCCTAGTTAAGAGAGAGTGTTGGAAAATGTAACTAGGTTTAGTCTTCATTAAATGTATTTGAGTCATCTTGTAATGTACGTGTCAAAAGAATAAAGAAAAGAATTTTTATTACCATTATTGTGACTTATTAAAGCATGGGTTTCATGCTTGGGTGACCATGTTTTAGGTCAAAGTCCCCATTGAGGACCTAGGATTTATTCTGAGTCAATAGAGTCGTTATAGTTTTAAAGAGACCCTTCTTGGGCTTTTGAATCATGTAAAAAGGTTAAGTATTGAGTCAAATGTAATTTATGTATCCTCCACATCAAGTCGGCCTAGAAAAGATCAAGATGGCCTAAGGACATAATTCGACCTCCCTTGAAGCCTATAAATAGAAGCAAGTCGAAATCATCTCTTGTAGTCGGAAGGAGTGTAAAGTAGAAGGAGAAGGAAGTGTGAGTTGGGCAAAGTCTAAGGATAAGAAGAAAAATGAAATTTTGGTGCCTCTCCCTTTGTTTCGTGCCCTGGTTTGGGAGATCGAAGTCTTCCACGTTTTGCTGATACCAGAAGTTGCTACATAGTCGAAGTTGCTGGAAGAGAGGTCGAAGCTCTGGGAGGTTGACTTGGTGTGGAGGGAAGGTCTGCTCTTTGTCTGGGTTTTCCCCTATAGGGGGTTTTGTCTTGGCATAGTGCCTATAACTGGTGTCCATTGTTTTATGTGCTTTTGCTTTGGTAATTGCTTAATGAACTAAAGAAAGAAGATATAAAGAAAACTTAATAAAAAATCAAGAACATCAAGTAATTATCAAGAATAAGAAAAGCTTTCTGCTTTTCTGATTTTCTAACATCTATGACTCTGGTGAGGCATGATGATATCCATTTTGAAGATGAACAATAAGCGTGTTAGTGAGGATGTGCATATTTGGTTTGTTTATTTCTCTTCTTTTTACCTCCAAACTTGCTAAGAATTCATTGAGGGAATTGCACTAGATGCACCTCAAAGGGTGCATGTGTTGAACATAGGCAATAGGCTTGTTAGTGCAAATGTTTATATCGAAGCAATAGGCTTTTCAATGCAAATGTTTATATCTTAGAACATGTAACCTTGGATGATTTCGTTCATGTACTCTAGTTGAGGCAATCTAATAATAACCACACTCCTCTCTTTGTTAATCTTTAACTCTTTATGAGCTATTTTAAACATTAGTTATTACCACAAAAGTTTTACATGATGCCTGCTTTGCCTTGCTTTGCTTGGGTAACCGATAGAGAATCCAACCCTAAAGGCTCCCTCTTGCTGTGAGTCCGTTTTTATAGCACTAATTATTTAGGGAAAAAAAACTTCGAAAGCGAGCCCATACTCACACACAATCAAAAACAGCTAAAATATACAGACAACCCCGAATAACATTCCAGATTTCTTGACCCGGCTATGAATCGAAATCATCGATGAACACAGAACTAACGTCAATTTGCGCATAGTGAATATTAATTACCTCGGGATGGCATGTATTTAAACCGTAGACAATAATATGGAGTAATCTGCTGAATGTCATGCAGACAGAGAGTCTCAATTTCTTGCAAGGCCACATTGTTAGTCCAAAATGGTGTTAATGTTAAAACAAAGATAAGAAAACATCGATGGAAACCTTTTGGGCCAAGGTATGTAAGATGGTGCTGGCATCCATGTGAATGTTTTTGGGTTTGGGTTCAACCACCATGAGTGGGATAATGTGCACAAATAACACAAAATGGTATGGGGATGCATCATCATAAGTGCTTGCCCATATGAATGCTACTATATTCAGTACATGTTACCATTCAAGGATGTAGGTATGTGCATGTTTAGCATTACCTCAGTTTCTAAGTCAGATGAACACAGATTCATATGAACTTAAACTTTATTAAAATAAGTGGAAATTTATCTGTTAGTTTAGATTTATTTTAATTCTGGATTTATCAAGCAATTTTTGAGAGGTATCAAATCTTTTGAGATGTAAACTTCTTTTAGAGTGAAAAGAGATTTCATCAGGCTTAATACTTGGTAGTTTTCAAGTTAAGATGGATCTAATTAACACTATAAATTTTCATAAACCTAAAACTCAAAAACCACCATTAATAATTTATAAAAAATAAATAAAAATAATTTTTATTTATTTTTATTTGTATTTTTTACTAAGTTAAAATATCTAGAAGACATTACATTACAATATGTCTACCATACTTAGACCGAAGAGCGCCTTTGGGCTGCCCATCAATCTATGATTGAAAACTTGAAACTTCTTTTGCAATCTGCATTGTAGTTTTTGTTTCTCAGTAAGCATGCAACTTAAACCGTATGATGCTATTATATTCACTACAGGCTGTCATTCAAGGATTTGGGTGTACCCATGTTTAGCATCACCTCAGTTTCTAACCAAACAAGTCAGTTGATATGACCACAGATTCCATCAGACCAAGTAAAAATGTATCTATCATATGAAGCATGAAAACTTGGAGCCTTTTGAATGAAAGAGTTGTCTGAAATCCAAATTGTGGTTTTTGTTTCAAATGTACGCAACTTACATACCTGAACAAATGTCTTCAAGTGGTTCCAACTAAAGTCGTTAACATCCTGTGTCATCGTATAGGAGGACGCTCAAATGATAACCTTCTCAGAGACGAAATGGACAAATGTCCTCAAATTGAAGGCTGCAGTGCCTCCTTATGCAGGTTCTAGTTTAGATTTCTGGGTAAGTGTTAAGTTTAAACACGAAGTTATAAGATGACTAGATTAGGCATTCCCTTTGTGGACTTTAAAAGGCATCTATGGCACAACAAGACAAAGCATACGCAACAAAGATTCAAACATGAAAAGTTCTAGTTTAGATTTCAATACAAAAACTAATCAATTTATCCAAGTATCGGGGAGAAATTGGGTGCAGATCACAATCACTAAGATATTAATTTGATTTCTATCAAACAGAAAATCAGTTTCAATTTTAAAGCAAGATCCATACAGTAGAAAGAAAATGTCGATCAGATCTCAAAAGGCAGGTAAATAGAGGACTCTGCATACTTAAATTATAGAATCATGTTTACGGTTTTACCGTTTATCATGATTTCTGGTTCATCTCATGAACTTTGACACCTTTGCACTGACCAAGTTATCCAATTAATGCCACATGACACTAAGTATGATGCATGCTTTTTTCTTCTGAATGGTGAAAAAACCAAAACAAAAAATGCAAATGGATACTAGGACATTTACATCTCTTCCTCGGGCATTGGCACAACGACTTATAACTAGCTAGAAAGACAAAATAATGGAGTCCATCAATTATGGTTTGAAATCTGGTTCTCACTTATGTTTGGAAAACCAATCTGCACTATGATTCCCTTTGTGGACTTTAAAAGGCATATATGGCACAACAAGACAAAGCATACACAACAAAGATTCAAACATGAAAAGTTCTAGTTTAGATTTCAATACAAAAACTAATCAATTTATCCAAGTATTTGAGAGAAATTGGGTGCAGATCACACTCACTAAAACATTAATTTGATTCCTATCAAACAGAAAAACAGTTTCAATTTTAAAGCAAGATCCATACAGTAGAAAGAAAATGTCGATCAGATCTCAAAAGGCAGGTAAATAGAGGACTCTGCATACTTAAATTATAGAATCATGGTTACGGTTTTACCGTTTGTCATGATTTCTGGTTCATCTCATGAACTTTGACACCCTTGCACTGACTAAGTTATCCAATTAATGCCACATGACACAAAGTATGATGCATGTTTTTTTCTTCTGAATGGTGAAAAAACCAAAACAAAAAATGCAAATGGATACTAGGGCATTTACATCTCTTCCTCGGGCATTGGCGCAACGACTTATAACTAGCTAGAAATACAAAATAATGGAGTCCATCAATTATTGTTTGGAATCTGGTTCTCACTAATGTTTGGAAAACCAATTTGCACTATGATTCCCATGTTATAAAATCGATGATTCCAACAGCCAATCTATACCCGTAACTGTTAAGAATTCTCAGTCATCTAATTTTGGAATATGCCAGAGATGTCTCAAACTCCAAAAAAAATATCAAAGTTTAAATGATTATGTTTTCAAGTTTTGTTAACTAGGTTTAGCTCTGGCGGTTGAGAGAAATATTGTTATCTTTTTCACTCAGGTTCAATTTTTACATTGGACATAGTGAGCTGAGTATTTCTCTGTAATAGCTTGCAAGTCTGGTTGTCCGAGCATTCTCTTAAGAACTGAAACATATATTTCCTCCTATAAAATATGTTTATATTTCTTAAGAAAATATATGTATATATTTGCAAATTGAAACCAATAAAAAGGAATAACAATCTATATACATTGAGTAGTCTTCCTATCTGCATAATTGATTGAAACATACAAAGTTCAAACGAGCTATACATGAAAGAAGAAAAAAACAAAAGGCCATGCAGAACAAATCACTAGCACCACTAGCATAAATGATCGGTTCCTAAATCATAAATCAGTTTCTGAACATCAAGTTAAAAATTAGTCAGTATGCCTGACAAGAAACTACCCTGAGACAATGAGGGCAGCCATGCCCAAAGACATTGTTTTTAACCTACTGCCACGGCAAAACTAATCTTCTTACCAGTAAAAATACAGATACTATACTGGATTAATCAAATTTACTCCAGCTGCGAAAAAATATCATCAGATATTCATGTTTCTTGGAGTAAGACCTTCGAAACATTAGCAGAAAAATCATGCACGGACCTAGTTTTCACTAGAAGAAAAATTACAGTTCGGTGTTTCTCCAACATCGAAGTCTGCAGAAATCTTGTTGGGAAGGATCCAATGGGTGCAACAAGATGTGCCCCCCATTTGGACCATTGAATTTCACTATCAATAAGATGCAGAACTGCCCAACAAAGTCCCCCAGGTGAGCCACAGAGTAACGTCTTAAAGGTTGTAATCTCGAAGTGGTTCTCTTCGTTGCCTTGGGGAAAGTGTGGCATTTTTTACATCTTCCATTTCAGCTGTCATTACAAATTTTCGCTTCTGAGCCTCCCTCTTGGATATATCATGGGACTTCGACAGGCTCGAGGTTTGCTGGCTTATTGCTTCTTTGGCATCAGCAATTACTGCAGGACAGTCTTCTGTAGCATACAGAATGCTTTGAACTGCAGCAACTACCTGCATAAGAAAGAGATTCAGAAATTTAAGCCCTCCAGGGTTCAACTAAAGAATGCTATTGCAATCCATATGCATGTCTATGTGGGTAGATTTTTATTTTTTATTTTTTTTAAACAGATTGAGGATTTCTGGACAATTGTTAAGTTTAAAAGATGTATCCATACTAAGATGTATGCATGTCTATGTGGGTAGATTTTTATTTTTTATTTTTTTTAAACAGAGGATTTCTGGAAAATTATTAAGTTTAAAAGATGGGTTGCCATTATTACACCAATACAATTGAAATAAATGTTATAAATGAATCAGTTATAACATGTTTCTAGAAACCTAAACCCAAATCTAAACCAAGATAGCTGAGAATTCTAATTTTTTAAGCTAAAATCCTTTGAAATCTATTTTAAATATTAATTCAAAATGCAAATAGATTATGCTTACGGGCAAATGCTCCACATCTGGATTTTGACATAGTATTTCTATGTCTCTCAACTTTGCAAAGTAGAAGTCCCTTTCCTTCTCCAGGCTATCCACCGACAGTCTTAAGCGGGTGATCTGTGAGCAGGACAGCTCGTAAGCATTAAGAAGAAAAGAGGTGCTGACAAACACAAAAGAAATATTATAAATATTCCATTCAAACCTGCATGTTGAGTGACTGAATCTGGGCTGAAGCAACAGGTGGAACACTGTCGACCGGGACTGAGCGAGTAGCTGTAGCTGTTGCGGCAGAAGTTTGTACAGAAGCAATGCTCCCTGCAGCATTGTTTGGGACTACAGATCTTGCCCTTTTATGCCCTGCATTTACAACGGGAGGATCATGTCGCCTGGTAGTGGCAGCCGGAGCTGCTTTCTGGTTCGCTTGCTTTCCCCCTTTACAGCCTTCTCTCCTTTCTAATGCGTTATAACTGAAGAAATCACAAAGAAAGAATGCAAAACCTGCTCAGAAAATTATGACACGAAGGAAACCAAAATCAAAAATCTTGGGTAGTTGGGTTTAGAGGTTCTGAACCAGTGGACTTTCACTACTTGACCACACATCTAAATCCAATCCCATCTCACCACAATTCCTGTGATGCCAAACTAGACGCACCTGAAGGTGCACAGATTTCCTCAATACTCACTACTATAACCAGATGAATCCACCATAAATGCCCAACAGATCGCAAGTTCCTTTCAACTAGGTAGCCAAAACTCAAGGAGACGAAACAAAATCCACAATGGTTACGCTGAACCCCAAGAGGTCACGGGTTCAATCCCTTGCAGTGACAGTAGGCCACAAAACCCTTCCAGACTTTCTAAACCCAAAAGGGGCCACAGGGTCAACTCCCATCAAGTCATCATAAACCCTAAAACTTCACTGTAACACGGCAAGGCATAGGAGCCCTTTAACCCGCTAATCAAACAGATGATCTATGTCACAATACGCATTGTTTATTATTATTAAAGCTACAAAATCATAAGGAAAGAACGTAGTACTTGTTCACAATCCCGCCGTTGAACGAATCACAGTATCGTTTCATCCATTGCATGAACTCCAGATTATCAAGAGGTCGCCCTTTGACAAGTTTGTTCACTTCAATATGCTGCAACAAAATTTCAAAACCAAAACAAAAACCTACAGTCATCATCGACAATATTCCCAGGAACAGAACATTTAGGACAGAAAATTGGCATGCATACCTTTGATATCTTGAGTTTGTTGAAAACATCTTGAAGCACTTTGTAGTTTTGAATCATTTCATACTCACTTTTGGCATCAAAATTGACCTTATGCATTGGGACTACTCCTGGGTGTGTGGCATCCATTAGTTGGCAGTGTACGGCACCTGATGCAGCCTGGAGGCCACAAAAAAACATATCAAACATGCTTCCTTTTATCATGTATTCTACCATTACAGAGGGCAGTGAAAAAACCAACAACACAAATGAAAGAGAAACAGGGGAATCAGAACGAATACATCTTCAATTTTCTGGAGATGAAGACTGAGGGTGCTGTTGATCCAATGGAGGATTTCATTCCTGCCAACAAAATACGCTGCGTCCATCATTCCAATGTTAGTTGCAGCCATCTTTCCTGCGATCTGTGATTGAAGACTACTGTTACCACACAATTAGTATTATGGAAGAAATTGATGGGAGTTAGTTGATTCAATTGGAGCAACCAAGATCCCACCCAAGATGAAGATGAGCGAGGGTGAAAGATGCGACTTTAATTGGGAATTCAAAATAAGTAGCCGTTGGAAATTTCAAACCTGGGTATACTCATACCCGTTTAAATCTTCAGTACCTCATAAGCAAGCGAAATACCCGGGCGCACTTTGTTAGCCCATGACCGTAATTATTCTTTCCCCTCTATAAACTACTTAAAGCTGTTGGGTACCTACCGTACCTTAATTAGAGGAATAATGGATTTTTTTATATGAAGTGATAATTTAAGTTCCATGAAACTAAAAATATTCTATGGATTTGTTAAGATTTTCACAATGAATCATATGATAATCTCTCCAACATTTTGGATTGTAATTCATTAGGACCACATAGTATTTGACTTTAATCAAAGCGACCGACCTTGGCACTAGCCGTAGAAGAATAACTTAATATATGCTTAGAAAATATACCTATTTCTCATTACTCACCCCATAGCCTCGCCACATTTAAGAGAGGTTTTCTTTTTTATAAATAATTTTGAGCCATTTTATTTATAATTTAATTGAAAATTTAATACAAATATATATATATAATTAAATTCTGGTTGAAGTCAAAATATCTCATATATATATATATAATTTGTGAGTGATCCAATTCAGTTAATTGATATATAATAATAAAAAGGATTGAAAATTAAGAGAAGTGAGTAAGTTAAGATTTGGATTAAGAAGGAGTAAGGAAAAAAAAGAAAAGAGATATAAATATATATTATTAAATTTTTGCTAGAGATCTATAAGGAAGGATGAGAAAAGTAGCTTCTCTTAACAATTCATGTCTAGAAAAACCATAGATTTGTCAACTATAAGAGAGGGACCAAATTCCTCAAGGTGCAAACATTTCCTCAAATTTTCTATTTCGCAAAAAGTTAGCACCTCAAGGGATTTATTCCCTTCCGACACTTACAGAAATTGACTAAGCTGGATCTAGGTTAGTTTCAAAATTGAGCAATACACCACAATAAACTCATAGATTAAGCAACACTTGAACTATATATCGCTATAGAAGACATATGATGTCAAATGCTCCTCTTAAACCTTCAGTGATTTATGTGTCTCATTTCTCTTCTTGAATAATGGGGTAGAAAGATAAGAGGCCTTAATGGAGTTGGATTTAATGATATGAGATAGCATTCTTCAACACTAAGTAAGTTGTGTAATGAAAAGGGAAACATGCATTTGGTCTTCATAATTAATTCATTATCTCAATATGTTATGATTTCTAAAAAAAAATCAAAGTTGCCACATATGTCATAATAGGTCAAATGAGAGAAAATTAAATATTTTTTTAACATGGGCTCCATGTTACACAACTTACAGATACCCAGCTCATGAGGTATGTGATTCAATCTTCATCATTGGTGAGAAAAACCCTTGAACTATACCTAAGATAAAGCAAAGGCTACGAGAGAGTTGACTCCTAACATAGTTTAAAGTGTTGATAAAATCATTCTCAATCTAAGAATCAACATCAGTAACAATGATGACGTTTAGGAGGAAGTGTTTCTCCCATAACCAAAGTATACCTTGAATATGCTATAAACCCCTCTATATATATGGACATATGGTTTAGATACTTCAAAATTAATAATAGAGATAATAAATTCTTGAGCAATGTCCAATAACCATGCCAAAAGAGTACAAAAGAGTCATAAAATTTACATACCCAGTGTGTTGATACCCTACTTTCCCATACGCATGAAAGAAAAAAGTGCAATAAAAGGATATGTTTTCTTACCATTTGTAGAATTAGCTAAGCAAAGTAGTCAACATTAGTAGGTACTAACACGAAAAACGCCCTAGTAGTAAGATTATAAACCATAGAAGAACCAATTTTAATGGGAATCGTGATGTTATAATTAGGCTCTACTAAGGTGTTCTATTAACATTCCATGTCAATGGTGGGAGAGTAGCTTTGCCCCTCCCTCCCCCCCCCCCGCCCGCCCCCCGATGTCCTCGGGGCGCCCCCTTCCAAACTCATTTTCATATGATATTATAGCATTCTTTATCCTTGCAACAAGCACTTCCAAAAGAATTAAAGTTTCATATTATCAAGTCCCTTGACTTGCAAGGGAGTTGGATGAAATCCCTTGCAAACAATTAGTTTTATGCCTTTTGTGAAACAAAGCCATTACATTCTCAAAGTAAAACCTCATAGGCCAATTTACAAGACTTGAGCATTCCCTTAAATTGATGGATACATTACTAATTTGAAACAAGTGATCACTAATCAAAGTCGATATGCAAACCTTCTTATGTGGAAGAGGGTTTTATGCATCCTTATTTGATCATAAGGAGGACAAAGATCTAATATTTCACAACTAACCTTATTTCATGGGCTCTAGAGTGATGCACCTAAACTTGTGGTTTGTAAGCTTCAACCCAAAGGAAATGCTCTCATATTTATTTTAGTTTGGGTTTGAATATCACACCTTGCTTTAATTTTTTTTAGATGATCCAACCTTAGTTTAAATCAAGAACGCTTTGGGTTGATTTACTAACAAAGTTGTTCCTAAATAGAATAAATATGGGTGCATTGAGATCTACATGGAAGTAGATTTAGAGAAATACCTACCAAAATCAGTGCAAATCTAACTAGATGGCTAGACTCACATTCCAGTGTTTGGTTATGAGTTTATCCCTTCGAGTGTAATACGTGCCATGAGTATGGTCAATTTTTCCAAGACTACAAAACAAATGGAAGGCAAAGGATACAACCTTGCTACCATGTGCAATCATCCACCTCCTCCTAAAAAGGGTCCAAGAAAGAATTAATCTTAGCTAACCAAAAATATGAGTTACACTCCAAAAATAGATTTGATATGTTCAATTTGAAAGCATTCAAAGAAGCCATGGAACAATAAGTTTGACATGTTAAAAAACAAAATCCTCAAGTTCTTAAATTTATTCCAACTATAGAAGCTTTAGTGGAAATTAACCCAAAATCAAAGTAGGTAATAGATGATACAAGTGTATTATTTCTAACTTATCTAAGATTTTGTGTGTCATATGTAAACACATCATTGGAGCTTTCCAACCCTATCATTCTAGAGCAAATCAAGACACGAACACCATACTCTTAAGACCTAAGAGGGGATGTTCTCATTATTACTTTGGAGCCTACTTATAAAATCTCTTCTTGAAACTTTCAAAATAAACCATAGGCAAAATAATATCTAAAGGAACCTTGATCTTAGAGGATAAAGAGGTGGAAAACCAACAAGAAAAGAAAGAAGAAAGGGCCACTTGGAACAAATCTCTAGGAGATCAATCCAAATTTCAAAATGCCTTTGGAGATATAGGCAAAACTTCTCAATTTAAGAAAGGAAGGCCCTCTCTTAGTACCATAGGGGAGTTTCTAGGTAAAAAGTGGCAACATAATCTTTAAAATATTATTACAATAGCATCCAATCGTACCATTTTGCAAGAAGCATAACTAGAGGAAATCAAAATCAATGATCTCTTTAACAAAATTTAGAAACAAATTCAAGGAGGATGCATAGGTTCTCATAGTGCCTTGAGGATTATATGCAATCTACAGGATACGACAACCCTATACTTGATTGATTCCCTCAAAATGCAACATTGGCTATATACGATATTATGAGATAAGTCATCTATGATTCTTTTCTAGTTTTCAATACTTATGCTCCAAATGAATACCAAGAGAAGAAAATATGTTGGAAAACACTTAGAAACACTAGGGATACCATGCCTAACCATGAAGAGAATTATAGTGGGTGATTTCAACCTTGCCTTTCACCCTCAAGAGTAAATAAGGTTTTCTTCTCATGGATCTTGTAGGGAGATGATGGGGGACATGATTTCAAACTAGGATCATAATAATCAACACCTCATAAAAGCAAAGTACACCTAAAGAAATAAACAATTCAGATTAGGTATTGTAGTGGATAGGCTAGACCATTCTTTAATCCATTATGTGCTTATTTAGAAGAATTATGTGTATCCTTAGTATTATCCCTCATTCAAAATCATATCCTAGGTCAATCGATATGATAATTAAAAAGGAAGAGGTATTAGGATTTGTGCCCTTTAAGTTGAATCCCTTGCAGACGTATTGTATAAAAGTGTAGAACATCATTCAATACATTCAAGACATGCCAATATTTGGGTAAACATCTTACATTTATGTTGGTGGGGTTGGATGGTTCTATGCAATAAGTAGGGATTCTCCCTAATGAAAGATCCCAATTAGACCTTATATTGTTTAGAATAGGTAACTTACTCAAAAAAATGCTTGACAACCTTTACTAGTTTAGGATTCCACTTGCGATAGTCTAGTCCACCAATTAGGTTTTTTCTAAAATGTGATAAATGAAATGTAGCTACTATAATATGATAAATGTAGATTGATGCCTAAGATAATCTATCAAAACCAAGGGATAAACATAGCACCAAATATATCACAACTTTACCTTTAGCAATAAAGTTACTATGGGAATAAAAATAAAATATAAATAACCAAATGCACACTAGAAGGGTCTGAAAATGAATAATTGATTGCAATATCACACTTATAGACAAACTATTTTTTAGACAAACAAAATAAGATAGATTTCCCATACATGAGAATGGTATAGACCATAAAAGCATATTCTTACATCATTACAAAGCTCAATTAAATAGTAAAGGAAGTTCTACACATTAAAAGCTTTAAAATAAAAGTTGGTCTCTAAAATAGCTTTGCTAGTAATGGCTTCTCATTCATTAAATTTATAAAAGAGTTCACAAAAATGTAGAAGTAAGAAGGCACTTTTCCATCAAATTAATCTTACTTATAGTAGAAGAAAAAGCGCGGAAAGTCATGAGTTTGATACACGTGGCTAACTATTTGTTTCCACTTTTTGTATATTGAGTTCCCTTATCACTTTGTACTATTTGTTCATATGAGGATTCACTTCCTTTTGACTATTCTAACCCTTTTCTTGGTTGTTTTAATTTCCTTTATGGCTTTGAAAAATATTCTCTAAGATAGCATTGTACTTGACTTGAGGAATTATTTGTAAACTATCATGGATTTTCCACTAGATAGTTAGTCACAACAATCTAATAAGTTTATAAAAATCTGAAAACTATACTATGAGGGTTAATTTTTTATGCTCTCTCTTTTTATGAGTGGAAATGGATGCAAGTACAAAGAAGTGAGACTTGCGAACCATGGGATGCTATGGAACACACACAACCCGCCCCCCCCATAGCTACTCTACCTCATTTATGGAACAAAATGAACTCAAATAGAATGGAACCCCTTTTCCTATTAGTGGATCCATTATAACATAACCTAATAGCCAACTAGAAGTTAAATCTGACCCATTCAACCCTCAATATGCATTAAAGATCAACCCTTCTAGAGTCTTCTTTATAGTTCACATCTGGGTAGCCCCTTTTCCATGAGTAGTGGGGCTAAATGTATCCTCTTGAATTATGGTGATTAATTTTGATAGGTCAACTTCTCGAAGGCATAAATTTCCCATACAAGCTCTGATTGAGGTGATTCTTGCATCATTGGAAAGGTATAAATGTGTAGATAATGGAACCTAGGTCCATAGTAAGGTAAAGGTGATCACAGGTGATCACTTAAGGCCTTAAAATGCCTCCGAAGTTTTTCACCTGAAATTTTCCAAATTGGGACCACTAGTAAAAATAACCCTATAAGTTGATTCCTTCAAATTTTCCAGTCTAAAAGCATGATATCGATAGCAAATTTTCCACTATAAATTCAACTTGATTAAGTTTTAAATAATGAGTTCATACACCCAACTGCATCACCTTGGTGTTCCCTAGTGATATTTAAAAAAAAAAAAGATGGTACACTAAGATTGTGTATATACTTTAGACAAATAAATAATGTGATAGTGAAGAACAAGATAACAATAAACATGTATAATTTCCCAAGGATAGATGACTTGTTTAATCAACTAAGAGGAGCCAAAGTTTTCTCCACGATTGATCTAAGGTCAAGATACCATGGAGGATTGAGGATGATGACAACAACAAGACAACCTTTGGAACTAGATATTGACATCATGAGTTTGTGGTGGTGCCATTTAGGCTATCCAATGCACTAATTGTCTTCATGTGTCTAATGAATGACATCTTCAGTGATTATTTAGACAATTTTTTCATTTCATTTTTGGGTGGCATCATTAGTTTGCAAATTCTAAATAAGAGTATCATAAACACTTGAGGATGGTGTTACAGGTGTTGAGGGAGCATAAGCCTTATCCCAAGTTAAGAAAATGCTCAGTTTACCAAAGGAAAATTCATTATTTGGACCACATCATCTCAAATGAATGTGTGGAGTGGACCCTAAAATTCCATTAATGAATGGATAACACCAAGAAACGTCATAGAGGTTAGGTCCTTCATGGTGTTAGAAAATTATATTTTATAGAGCAATGGAACACATAAAATATTGCACAAATATAAACACAGAAAATGCATGAAACAAGAGAGACACAAATATATGTGGTTCACCCAATTTGGGCTACATCCACGAAGAAACAACCAGTCCTTCCTTTTATATTATCTAGCAAAATGAAGAAATACAACCTACAACAGATCCGTTGTAATTCCCTCTTCGCTCTCACACAATCTCCTCTCTCTTTCTCGCTCAAAATATAGATCTACATAGACGCAATACAATTCCCTCATATATAGCGAGGTGTTGCCTTCTAGGGAAAAAAACCCTAAATTAAGCATAACTTCTACTATTAGATTTTTGACTAATGAACGGCCCAGTTTGACTATGAAATTACAACATTTTATGAGGCAATTTTACATATAATTTTAGCTTCGGGGGCGCTGCCCTCAATCCCCTACCGTCGCCCCCACTTGGACCCCCCTGGTGGCGCACATTTATAGGCGACTTTGCCGCCACATTAACAAATGGGGTCCAATACGGCAATACCTCTCAATAAAGAAGATAATCATGCTCCACACCCAACACATGAGACTAGTTGGTTACTATAAAATATTTATTGAAGAGTTTTTAAGAATTTCACACACTATAACTTCTTTGCAAAATAAGGGTGACAAATTTGAATGGAATAACATTGGAAGAATCCTTCAAACATTTGAAAACAATGTTAACAAGTGCATCAATTTTAAATATGATCAATCAAAATGAAGAGTTTATTATGTGCATTGATGCATGCGAAGAGGTACTTGGAGGAGTCATGCAAAATGGGCATATTATATGCTACAATTTAAGAAAGATGAAGGTGGAGGAGCATGAGAGGAATTATGCCACTTTTGATTTGGGATTGGTAGCCATCATTCATTCCTTAAAAATGTGGAGGCATTGCCTCATTGAAAACATGTTTGAATTGAGAATGGACCATGGTGATTTGAGGCATTCGTTTAGACAACCAATGACAAGAAAATTAGGTGGCTAGAAATTTTGGCTAAATAGATTTTGAAATCAAACATATTAAATGGAAGGAAAACAAGGCGGTTGGTGCACTCAGGAGAAGATTGCATGCAATAAATGTTACATCCATAAATGTATGCAAATTTTATCAAAAAATCAAAATTCTAGAAGCTACAATTTCATATCAACAATACATGCAAGTTAAAGAGAAGCTACAACAAGGTAATTTATAACCATAACATAAATATTATGAGATGAAAGAGGATGGGGTCCTCGTATTCAAAGGAAAAATTTATGTGTTGAATTATCAAAGGATGAAAAATATGGTGTTGAGTGAGATGCAAAATGCATCTAATGTTAGACACCCAAGGTACCATAAAACCATTTTAGCTATTAAAGACCAATATATTTAGTTAGGTATGAAAGAGGATAAGCTAATTACACTGCTAAGTGTTTGGAATAGCAAAAACTAAAGGTTGAGCATAATCATCCTATTGGGTTGCTACAACCAATACTCATTCCCAAGTGAAGTGGGAAGTTGTATCAATTGATTTTATTACCAAACTACCCAAGATTGTGAGGCAACATGATTCAGTCATGGTGGTGGTGGAACATATCAACCAGATTCAAATGGGTGGATAGAGAGGGTTGGTTAGGAGATTGAAGATATGATGAGGATGTATGTGATGGATAATCCAATAAAATGGGAAGAATACTTGCATTTAGTGGAGTTTGCATGTAATAATGGATATTAAGAATCTCTAAAGATTGGACCATTAAGGCTTTGTATGGTGGGAAGTTCAATACACCTATAAGTTACCAAATAATACAACTGATAGGGTCATTATTTGGCCATATTTTCTCAATGAAATGGAAGAGTATGATCCAAATTTAAACAAGAATGCAAAAAATTACAGATATAACCATAAATACAAAGACGCAACAGAAATAACACTTCCTTTGATTAATATCAAATAATGAAATATGCTTACAAACAATATGAAAATGATACTAGCTCGACGATGATAACTTATCTCTAAGAAGAAATGTGGTGGCTACATGCCTCTGAATTGTGTTACAATGAGGCTCAAGGGCCTTTTTATTATTGAACAATAAGAGAAAACCCTAAACAACCAAAACCCTAACCCGAACCGAGGTCATGACTTGGTCATATTATCTCTGTTTGATGCGCATGATATCCCGTTGGAAAGATCTCTCTAAGAAATACAATGAAAAAATGACTTATCAAATGGGGCTGGTGGTAGATTGCCAAAAAAACGTCGTTTATGGCCTTAAAACGACTCCATAAGTTTAGGACCCAAAAAACTGCTAAAAATAGTAAATTGTGCTATAATTAAGGAAACTGAAAAATTGAAAGAAAAAATGGTGGGGGTCCAAGTGGAATTGGTGGGTGGCCAGCACTATCCACTTGGATTAGAGTAAAGGGTGAAAATTTTAAAAAGCACTAGAAGGTTGGCCAAGCTAGGAAAAAGAGACACGTATAAAAGAGCAAGATAAATAGGAAATTTAGATTTTTTTATTGTCTTCCTAATAGTAAAAGATTGGAAGAGTTTATTGAAATTGGGAAGTTTTCCAAAATTGGCAGTTAGATTTTGTGGGCCACTTGAGATCCTAGAAAGGATTGCCACGTTTCCATATAGGCTTACATTTTTTGCATCCATGCATATCCATAATGGTTTCATAATTCTTTACTTAAAAGGTGTGTAATTGATTCTATCCATGTGATTAATGGACTATGATTAAGATGAAGCATGAAGGATACTTCCAAGTCTACCTAGTGTGCATATTACATAAAAAATCAAGATTCTTTGGAATCGATCCATTACACTAGTAAATATGTGGTGGACCTACTACAACCCTAAGAATGGTACCTGGGAACATGAAGATGCCATGAGGGAGGAGTATCATCATCAAATTTAGTATTTTTAATTGTACATATGTAAATAATGCAATGATGATAGTGCATGAATGATGAGCCTAGGTATTGCAACAAGAATTTTGCAACTCTCAGGGCTACTAGCTTTACTTATCAACCCGGGGTTCATACAAACTTGGAGGTGACAGTGCTATATGCACAAGTAAAAGTGAAGGTCTTGCTTTTTGTCACTGCTCATTTGACAAGAGACCTCAGGGGTTCCAAGCCAGACATCTATAGGGTCAGAAGAAGCTTAATTCTTTGATGGAAGAAAAGAAAATCTATTCTAAAAGAGAGCTACTGTACTGCAGTAATGAAGAAAACAACATGTAATGCTAAACCACACCATAACCTAACTAACCATCTAAACAACTATGCTAAACAGAATTGCTAAATCAACACTAACCTAATGTTCTTATCTAAGTTGTAGAGGTAAAGAGCATTAAACTATACTAAGGTGTAAGCAAAGGAACTAAACTAAATATGTTTTCAAGCGGAAGAGCAGTCGGAGATCAAAATTGGTGAAAGGAGGACATAAGGATGCAGTAGTGCATAGGGAGTATTGGATCAATCAACGAACAAAAGATGGAAGACGAAGATCTTATTGTAGGGGCTTAAGTGGATAGATGGATGAACAGGGTTAATGAACAGGATGAACGACGAAGGTCTTATTGTGAGGAATTAAGTGAGTGGATGGACGAATAATGTAATGAAGAAGATGAACGACAAAGATCTTATCGTGAGGAATTAAGTGAATGGATGGATGAACATGATTAATCGGTAGATGAACGACAGAGATCTTATCGTGAAAGAAATGTGCGGAAATGATGGAGTGGATTTTCAAAGGCGGTAAGAAGTTTCTCGCGCACCTTCAAAGTTGTAAGCTGTCTTTTGAAATTTCACGTGATTAGCCTAACTGGGTGACACGTAGCTTGGGAAAACCACTTTTCTTGCCTGCTCTCGGGCGAATAATGGTCATGCAAGAATCCACACGAGATTGTGCGATAGCCATCGGATCAGGCTAGATAGATCGACGGTGGAGATTGGGGTGCATAAAGTATTGAGGTGATGTGATAGCCGTTGGATCAAGGGACAGATCAACGGTGGAGATTAGAGCACATAAAGTAGGTGGAAGACTTCGCACGCGATGGTCATTGGGTAAACTAATGAATCAGATGGTGATTGGTCAGGTTTGTTGTGTATTGGACAGTGAGGAAATGATGCATGAAGAACATGCTAAAGGAGGTTTCAAATGAAAACGACAGAAAAACCAGTGAGGGTGAGGGTGGATCGAGAGTGATGGAAAACGATGACAGTGAAACAAAACAAGTAACTACGTCAAACAACAAACTCCAAAGCTCATGCGAGAACTAGAAACCTATGTTTTTGGGGTTGTTGAAGGGTCTCTTCCTCAAGTCATGGTTCTAGATGGAGGAGGTGAGGTTGAGACACTTGCGGACAACCTTATGGTGATATTTTTCTCCTAACTAACCTATGAACTGAAAGAAGGCACAAATGGAAGTAAGCTAAAGCACAACCGATCTATTCTACACTACTGTAAGTGGAATGCAACTACTTAAGCAAATAAACAGAAAACCATGAATCATCTATGCTATATTGCTATAATGGAAATGCAACTACTTAAGCAAATGAACAGAAAAACCATGAATCATCTACATTATATTGTTGTAATGGAAATGTAACTACTGAAGCAAATGAACAAAACCAAAAAGCTACTTAAGCAAATGAACATAACCATAAATCTATGCTAGCATACATGTACAATAAAAAGGAGCTTTGGCTACTTGAGTTGGGCCCTAACCCAAGAGTTTCAACCCTTTGAGTTAACTCAATGCTGGCTAAGAAAAAACCTCATCTTTATTACAAAAACCGTGGATTACATAACAAACTGTCACAAGTCTTGTAGCTTAGAAATAAAGTAGAGTTTTACAATAAGAATCTAAATCCTACCGAGGTCCTAAAGCTCTCTAATTATACATTTGAAGTCTCCAATGACTTCCTTACCATTAGGAGGCTTGGCTCCCCACTCAAGTTAAACTGGTTTCCATCACTTTCACTTGCTCAACTATCTTTTAGTCCTCATGATTTATCTGTTTTCACTCCGAGCTGATGGAGGAATATTCGAATGGAGGGGTAGTAAATGAGGAGGATTTACCTCCTATAATTCCTCTCCCTTCTTCCATTTGAGTTTTGACCAAGGTCTTTGCCACAGTTCCTTGCTTTTATCCTTTAGTCCTGCAGTTTCCTTTACTTTTATCCTTTATTCTTGCATTACATGCACATTAGACCACAAAGCAAAATATCCAACTCTAACTCATCTCATAAACAAAATATAATCAAAAGTATGCAATAAGTTGTGAGAATAGTTGGTTTGACTAAGCTAGGAGGTGAATTAAAGTCAATAAAGGCCCATATAATTACCCAATGATGAGGCTCATCACTTACCCCAAAACAACTAAGTTGAATGTGCCAACGAATCCTAGATCCAATGTGGGATGTCAGAGCTGCAAGGTCGATGTAAGAAATGATCTTTGTAGCATCCAGTTCATGAGTTTTTTATAAAATCGAAGACGTGACATGCATGCCACAAATCTAGGAAGGGTGACACTTAATGGGAGGTTTCGGAAATGATCCTTGCATGCAACCTCCAACTGCTAAAAGTAGATCTCTGAATCAAGGGATGCCTTTGCATGTTGCCTTGGGAGAAGCAACCCATGCATGAAAATCAGTTTTGTTCGGTCTCGAAGGGAACTAATCAACTCAACTGCACATGCAATAGTTTGCTCAGCTGGGAGGAAAAATGCGCATTTCTAGGAGGGAGCTGGGATGAATTCCCAGAGGGATTACACAATTTCTAGGCAGAGCAACTGATTGTTGCCCAGGATTGCACAATTTCTGGGTTGAGCAGTCCTGCTGGGAGGATTTGTGCATTTTTTCAAGTGAACAATAACAGGTAGATTTGCACAATTCTGGAGCCCAGTAAGCTACCAGGACGAATTGCGCAATTTCTACAGGGAAGGTTGGTTCCCCTCCATAATTGCATAATTTCTTTAGGGAGCTACTTAGCCTGCAGCTGGACCAAGTCCGGTGAAACAACCTGTGAGGGGGATGCAACAAGCTTTGATGGACAGACTATCATTCTGCAAGAAAATCATTGAATCTTGTGTACTTGACAAGGCAAGACATGCTGCTGTGAGAGGTTGGTAGGGAGGCTCCAAAACAAAGCTAAGGCAAAAATTGGAGGGTGGTTGTAGCCGCTACAAAAAACCCTTATTGGCCAAATATTCTATTGCATAAAGTAAAGTGAAGCATGAGAAAGAAAAACTAATCCCTTCTAAGTTAAAAATAAAGCAACTCATGGTCCAATATATGCTTTCCAATGTTGACAAAGGGCTACAAATCAATTAAAGAGAGTTGGAAGTGATTTTATAGGAAGTAGAGTATTAGTATAAAATATTAATGTCGCTTTAAAAAGATATATAGAATTATAGAAATTAATATAGGAGGACATAATGCCATACTAAACACATGTTGCAAGTGGAATCTACCAAATGAGAATTATAAATAAGTAATTGTAACATGAAATGAAGCAAATACATCCTTAAAATTCTACCACATAATTAAGATTGATGTTATAATGAGTATGTTGTTGGTGAATTAATCATTCATAATCCTAATTTATAGCAAAAATAAACTAAAATTCCTAAACATTTAAAGAGAAGTACAAGATGTCCCTTAGAAACCTTAGGTGTTCCATACTCGAGGTCCTCATAAGGAATTGTTGAGTGGGAAAATTGTCCCAACTAAAATTAGAGGTTTTCTCCGGTATGAGGTCGTAATTAGACCTCACACGGTTTGGTATGAGAGACCCATTTGAATTATGGCCCAACTACCATGCTTGGTTTTGGGCTAATGCTCCGAGGGATATTAAGTTGTTACAGTAGTGGGGTACACCTACTAGTCTAGCAATTATCGTAAGTGAAAAAATGAAACTACTCTACTATATCTAAGGGGATGGTAGATGAGGAAATTGGAAGCAATGAGTAGGAATTGTACAACTACACAACCAAGGAACAATTAAATGTAGTCTTGGACAACATTGTATACCTAACTTAGTGAAATCATAACACATAATAGTCATTCCATGAACCAATATGTACTCAATGAAGAAAGCAATTGAGCTGAAACCACAAGTAAGAAATTAGGTTTCATATTAGTATAAAAAAAACAGTAATGAATCTCATGAATACATACATAAATAAATTGTTTGAGAATGGTCAGAAACAAAAACTCCATGTACGTGGAGTGAAATTTAGCGGTGGCCTTCACAACTTGTCTATATTAAATGGCCAAAAGAATACAAAGAAACCAACTCCCAATCTCTAATTTACAAGAATTTCAAGAAGATGCAAAAAGTCATTTTTACATTTGGCATGGGGCAATTTCTAGGCCCAAATGGTAATTGCATCCTCAGATTGTTGTAATTCTTAGGGAAGATACAATCTTTCAAATTCTTTTATTTTCTAATTTCAATTACAATAATAATTTGTTTAACTTTTTACAAGTGATACAAGAAAACTGCATCTTTGTGTGGAATCTTCTCAAACTCTTAGATATGCCATCTGTGCTTTATGATATGATCTGATCATTTTGATTCTAATTGGAAGTAAACTCTTCATGACAACATAATACTCTTTAGTCTCTATGAGAATGCGGAAAGCTCTCTTTGTAGTGTGATGAGGAAGGATTTGAGTATTTTTGTTGTTGTGTTGGTTCCACCAAATGCGGCTTAAGGTTTTCCTTGGTAATCTTGCTTATGAAAGTGATAAAGGATATCTCTTTCAAATTAAGGGACTCTTCCAATTCCCTAGTTAATTCTTCCACATATCTTACTTTCCCCTGAGCTCCCGTAGACATTAGCTTATTCACTTTGATGATCTTGTTAGCCAGAGAATATTTTGTTAATACATGGCTAGTGATATGGGAATATCTTTCTCGAACTTCTCCCGTATCTTTATGGCCCAACTAAAAGTAAGAAAATCATAGGTTAATTCGTTAACGCTGGTAATTGAGAAATTTATTGGGCCATACGAATACTCTTTTGGTAATTCCTCTAACTATCAGATGGCATCTAGGACTCCATATAACTATGAACCACATTCCTTAACTTTCTACAGAGGCATAAATTCTAGAAAAAATCCTAAATAACTTGTAGATGTGATACACATGTTGTACCATTGCTTTATAATGATCAAGAAATTTTGATGCAAAGGCCTTATAGTCATCTACTTGGATACTCATCTGTTGCTTGGTTTTAGCTTCAATCCTTAACATTTTCACATGTTCCTTCAGTTCTATGAATCTAGCCTCCTTTTCTTAAATTGAGTCTAAGAGAACCTAAATGTTTCTTTCAGTTGCTTGGGAAAATTACATGCCTACAGAGGCTACCACGAGTGGGTATTCCCTAGTATCTCGCACAATAATCCTCTTGATTATAATATGTATCAATGGTAGCTATGGTCGAGCATGCATTATTTTCATGTGTTTTACAATTTTATTTTTGGTGTTATCAAATATAACTTGTTTAGATTTACAACGTTCTTTCTTTTAGATGGCACCATGCTCATATCTTCTATGGGTAGACGACCTTCTGTGATTTGTAGAAGTGTTGGAATTACTTGGTCTATTTCCATATCATATTTGTCTGGCTAGGATTGCAATTTTGGTTCTGTGGTTGAGTCTATACGACTTGCTCTTAGAATATAGCCTTGGTTTTGTGATGTGTCATTTTTTGTTTTCTTTCATATTTTCTTCTTAACTCCCTTTCTTTCCTCATCTCTTTCTTTCTTATTTTTTTTGGTCTATTTTGGTAGTTTCCTATTTTATCCAAACTACTTCTT
The DNA here is from genome assembly GCA_000404065.3 of Pinus taeda. Lineage (NCBI taxonomy): Eukaryota > Viridiplantae > Streptophyta > Pinopsida > Pinales > Pinaceae > Pinus > Pinus taeda. The sequence continues at coordinate 225,069 of APFE031655255.1, forward strand.
GATCTTTCCTTACATTATCTTCTTGGTTGGTTGTCTACTCTCGGGTTAAAGCTTGTCATTTAATCTATTCTTCTATATTATTTTTTTGGGTCAAGTGATAACCATTTCTTGAAGTAACTTCTACATAATTCCATGCATTATTGTTTTAATCTTATGCTTAGTGCTCTAATTATTACTCCCATCATGATTTTTAACTATTAGTTTGGGATCATACCTATGAATGGTCAGGTCCCCAAAATAGAAAAGTGCCATTGTATCTACCTCCTCCTTAGCTTTCTTGATATCCATCAACTAATAGGATCCCACATGGAAGGACATAATTGGCCATGGAAGTTTCTTGAATCTTGACGGAGCACCACCCACTCCTATGCTAAACTTGGTATGCTATTTATAGCAACACCACACAATAAATTACAAAGCTAGGTAGAAAGTGGGGAGGTGTGGTTACCCCGAACACTTAGATGAATGTACCATTTTTATCTATGTGAACCATTCATTAACTATTAGGATTGCCTATCTAGCTCTTTCAAACATGCAAGAGGTAACTTCATTAAATAGGGCCTCATTTAAGGGAATCAAGAAATCATGGAAAATATGTGTGTATGCCCAAATACAATGGTCCTTCTAGAATATTTTTTAGTAAAATTACATAGGCTTCTCGTGTAAATTCCATCTCCATTTCATGCCTAAAAATTCCAATCTAGCATGGACCATATCTAAGATGAATCCATGTAAATTTTGGGTTGTCGTCCCTCCCCTAGATTCTTTGCATTCTAGATGTTGTCTTTCAAGTTTCTCACCATGATGTCATCCAAATTGAAGATTATTCCTTTAATAGACATTGTGTACATTAAAGGCACCTAGCTTTCTGAAAATGTTTTTTGCTTGCTCTATCATATAGCCTACAAGTCATGGTAGCCACAAATTGATATGGATTCATGAGAATATTTGAAATATATTCTCTATTAGCCCTCATTTTGAATGCTCCTTTACTAGTTGCTAGCTACCGTTTCTTTGGGATTTCCTTGGGCAATAACTTGAAGGTTGTTAACCAATCTCCATCCAAAGATACATCCTCTCTTATTAGTTTGCAATATAATTTGATGTTAGAAGCACTGAATGAAGCCAAAGGTTTTCCATGGTTCTCTAATAATGGCATCTTCTGGATCTAATTGTTGCATAAGCCATTCTATTACCTTTGTGCATGGACAAACTAGGGGGTGAGTTGTTAACTTCAATAACAAAGACCTCTTTACTACCTTATAAACTTCAATACATGGCCCAACTACATGAAGGTTATCTTTATGGAGCTTTTGGTATATTTTTGGCCAGTTGTAGGTAGTGATTTTTCTATGAAACAGAGGGTATCCTAGAATTATGGTCCTATAGGATTTTATATCTCTTCCTCTAGATTTTCAGTTGTTGGTTCCTCACTTGCCCTTCGCTTTGGTGTAGACATGGCTTCCCTGCAATACATTAACAAGCAATAAAGACCCATTGTAACATTAACCTTTAAAATATGAACTGCATATGGATATGACTCTTGGTGTCTTATGGTTGGCTAGATTTTGGAAACAATTGCTTTAAGAAGGGGTAAATAAAAGCTATAATATTTATTATCCATACCAAAGTGGTTGGACGTTTCCTTGTGGGTAAATTTATCATACAACACATGTAACTAGGGTTTTTCTTCAGATCATTTTGGGTTGAGAAGGGGGGAGAAAAAAATCTCAAAATTTATAGGTTTGGGAGGTATAATGGCCCAAAAATTAAGTTTGCACCAATTTGTTGGCCAAGAAGAGTGTTCTTTTATGTATTCAAGAATGCATATCCAAAAATAAAAAAATAAAAAAATAGCTCCTCATATTTATCCAAGGCCATAAAAATCATGAAATCCCTTGTTTACTCTATGTCATCTAGTTATAAAACAAGACTCCTTGAGTAAAATACATATATGTGTACTGTCTAAACCTCATGGAAAGAAAATTAAAACAATCAATTCCAAATGCAAAAATGTGAAAACTACCTTCGAGATGAGTTGTCAAAATAAGCAAGAGCCAAGGTTGAGTATTTCTTTGTTCGATAGATTAATTAATTTTATAAGGGGCCAAGTGGATCAATTTTCTACCTAGGGAGTGGGGTCAAATCGCTCATGAAGTGTCCCATATGTTCTTCAAACTAGTGCATAGATAATGCATAGCCCTTTTCTCTTTATGTTTGGCTACATCTTTCCCTTCTTTTAATCCTTTCTTTAGTCCACTAAAAGAAAGACCAAGCCTCTCATATGCCTTGAATTTAAATTTTTGGTTTTTCTTTAGAAGCTTGGCAGGTCAGCTCGATGAGTAGACTAGAAATTATTGAAGTGGTGTTCATGGCACCAACTGAGCACATTATATATATATATATATATATATATATATAATATATATATATATATATATATATATATATATATATATATATATATATATATATATATATATATATATATATATGTAGAAATTTCACCTGTAGAACAAACCGATATATGCAATGTCCTAAAGCATAATACTTGTTTCTACTTCTACAAAACATTAAGCAGAAGCATAATCGAAATCATGAGCAACATCAAGTAGAAACATGCATAACTGATCAAGAGAATTAAATCACACATAACACAAGATATATCTAGGGGAAAGCACCAGCATAAAACCCCAACCATGTATTATCAATCAAGTGGAAATCCTCTTCACAATACAAAATGAATTAGCTCTCAAGCTATTCAGTTCTCAATGAACTATGAAGATATGTCTCATGAACCACCCAAGCCCTGTTTATATAGACTTTCCCTATGGTCCTTACGTAGTTTGCTAAGGAAATAATAGCAAAAGCATATGCTATTAATTCCAACACACCAAAAACAACCAATGGTCCAACTACGTATTCCTTGAGAACACTAGTTCCTCAACCATGCAAAAACTACTTACTAGAAATAGGTAAGCATCTGATAGTACACTGTCCCATGTCTAATCTCAACTAGGTCTCTGACAGAACTGACATGCAACAGTTATCCATGAATGAATCCTCAGTTATCTAAAATAATAATTGTCACATGCATGCAAGCATTAACAAACTATATTTTATTATTTTAACAACTTGTTAAAATAATCTAACTGGACTTGACTAGTTACAACTAAGTCAACTGATTCTCTCATTATAGAACTAAACCTTATCTCCTTTAATCAAGGGATAAATTAGTAAATCAAGGGAGAAAATAATTGCGTGATCTCACAAAGACTTCAAGTCTAATTTTTCATAACTAATTAACTCATGGAGATTAAACAATTAATATTTTAAACTGTTATTAAGACCAAAATTAATTTTACTTCCTATAGATAGACTAGGGACTGCTATAAATAGGAAGGGACCCAGAAATGCTATTTTTAGAACTTTCTATTTTTAGCAATTTCACCTCTCACCCAATGTGGCCAATGACCTCACTGGCCAAACTGCTATTTTTAGACATGCTATTTTTAGCACATTCTAAATTTAGCATTTCTTGTTGCACACTTTTCAACACTCCCTCTCAACAAGAAAGGGATTATTAGCAGCCCTGATCTTGTCTCTGTGGAACTCAAACTTGCCCTTTGACAATGCCTTTGTCAAAATATTTGCATCTTGTTCCTCGGTCGAAATATACGGCAACATCATGATCCTCTTGACCACACAATCCCATAGATGATGATAGCGGATATCTATATGCTTGGACCTGTCATGAAACACTGGATTCTCAGAGATTTTAATGCAACTCTGATTATCACAATATATCACTATCGGATCCATCATCTGACCAAACAATCCCACTAGGATCTTCCGCATCCAGATGGCCTCACATGCAGCCTGACTTGCTACCATGTACTCTGCCTCCACTAAGCTAAGTGCAAATGAACTCTGTTTCCATCTATACCAAGAAACTGCAGCTGACCCAAGGTTGAAGATCCCTCCGGAAGTGCTCTTCCTGTCTGATGGACTACTTGCCCAATCTGCATCTGTGAAGCCTTGGAGCTTCACTCCCTCTGTTCGCTTGTACTATAGTCCATACTGTGTAGTGCCTCTGAGATATCTCAGCACATGCTTTGTTGCCTTCCATAATAACTTGGTTGGTTGAACCATAGCTTGACTCAATTGGTTCACTACAAAACACAAATATGGTCGTGTGTTCACTAGATACATGAGTGAACCCACAAGCTGCAGATAAACTATAGCAGCTACTACCTCACCTGAAGTTGCATCCTCCTTCCTCCAATTATCTGCTAGAGGAGTCTCCATGGACTTCCACATATCCATGTGGAAGCGCCTCAGTATCTCATTAGCATACTTGCCTTGAGAAACAAATACTTCCCCATCTCTCTACCACACCTCCATGCCTAGAAAGTAGTGCATGAGGCCCATGTACTTCATCTCAAACTCTCTTGCAAGATCCTTCTTGTAAGACTTGATCAACTCATCATCACCTGTCAAAATCAGATCATCGACATAAAGTACAATAATGAATAGGTTACCATCTACAATGATGTGGTAGAGGTTCGCATCCACCCATGGAGAAATTTCACCTGTAGAACAAACCGATATATGCAATGTCCTAAAGCATAATACTTATTCTACTTCTACAAAACATTAAGCGGAAGCATAATCGAAATCATGAGCAACATCAAGTAGAAACATGCATGAATGATCAAGAGAATTAATCACACATAACACAAGATATATCTAGGGGAAAGTACCAGCATAAAACCCCAACCATGTATTATCAATCAAGTGGAAATCCTCTTCACAATACAAAAAGAATTAGCTCTCAAGCTATTCAGTTCTCAATGAACTATGAAGATATGTCTCATGAACCACCCAAGCCTTGTTTATATAGGCATTCCCTATGGTCCTTACGTAGTTTTCTTAGGAAATAATATCAAAAGCATATGCTATTAATTCCAACATACCAAAAACAACCAATGGTCCAACTACATATTCCTTGAGAACACTAGTTCCTCAACCATGCAAAAACTACTTACTAGAAATAGTTAAGCATCTTATAGTACATTGTCCCACATCTGATCTCAACTGGGTCTCTGACAGAACTGACATGCAACAGTTATCCATGAGAAAATACTCAGTTATCTAAAATAATAGTTGTCACATGCATGCAAGCATTAACAAACTATATTTTATTATTTTAACAACTTGTTAAAATAATCTAATTAGACTTGACTAGTTAGAACTAAGTCAATTGATTCTCTCATTACAGAACTAAACCTTATCTCCTTTAATTAAGGGATAACTTCCTAAATCAAGGGAGAAAACAATTGCATGATCTCACAAAGACTTCAAGTTTAATTTTTCATAATTAATTAACTCATGGAGATTAATTAATTAATATTTTAAACTACTATTAAGACCAAAATTAATTTTACTTCATATAGATAGACTAGGGACTGCTATAAATAGGAAGGGACCCAAAAATGCTATTTTTAGAACTTTCTATTTTTAGCAGTTTCACCTCTCACCCAATGTGGACAACGACTTCACTGGCCAAACCGCTATTTTTAGACATGCTATTTTTAGCAGGTCTATTTTTAGCACAATCTAAATTTAGCATTTCTTGTTCCACACTTTTCAACACACACACACACACACACACATATATATACCATACTTTAAACACACCCAACCATGCATTGTAGCGATGACCTTAGCTATTAGCAACACAGTGCAATGCTAGGTTAATAGCCTAGCCCACAAACAATATATTTGGTGGTTGACTATAAGTTTCATCATTTTATTTAACTTCCTCACAACTAAGCAACACACAGTTGACTTGGTCATTAGCACCATTAGCCCAACACCATACATTTGGGTAATGGATAAGCCCATGAGTCCATCATGTGGTTAAGGTGTGTATCAATCTAAAGGCTTCGATATAAGTTAAAATGATATTATGTTGATCGCTCATCTTGGTAGCTAGCCAAGCATTGTAACACTAACTAGGTTAACAAGCCAGGGATACGAGTTAGTTGATTTTAAATTTCTAATGATGGATTTTGCTATCGGATTTGAAATGTTAGTTTATAAATGTCTATTGTGGATAAAAATTTGGAAAATATTATTATTCAAGAGACAATTTAGGGTAAGGATTTTTAGTATTCAATGCTTTTGATTTAACTTAACACTTGTGTAATGTTCACGCTATGGTTGGTCGCTAGCTTGGAATCTAACCAAGTGCCATAGTGTTGGCTTTGTTTCCAAGCTAGTGACCCATGGCTCAAGTGTGGGTCCCATCACGTGTTTAAAATTATGTTGAGCTTTGATCTAAGGTTATATTATGAGAGTTTGAATATCATTGGCTTGATAGCTAGCTAAGCATTGTAACGTTGAATTGGCTACGAATCTAGTGGCATAAGATTAGAGTGTGGCAATGGCATATGTTTTAAACTTATATTGAGCTTCCCCTTTGTGTTATAGTGCTAGCCAAGTGGTTATCCAAGTGTTATAGCACTAGATTAACAACTAAGCCAATGACATGCTATTGAATGGCTAATTTTCTTTAAAGCTAGGCTTGTAATTTTCCATAATGTTGCTTCAAGGGTTGGCCTAGCCTAATAGCATTATCTGACCCAGCAAGTGGGTGCTTCATATAGGCTTTACCTCACTCAAATAACAAAGTCTTGTTATTTTGTGATTGAGGGAATTGTGTGGCATTCCATTTGTGAAATATTGTTAAAGAGACAAGTTAATTATTGCAAGTGTTTACAGTTGTGACAATGAGAAAAGAGGAAGGGATTGTTGAGATTTCTAGCTTGGGATGTACTCCAAACCCTAGGCTACAAGGTTGTGGAGGAATTGGTATCACAAGGTCACTTGTGGGCTAAGAACCCAAGCGTGTGGGATTTGCACTCAATATTGTGGGTGTGAATCCATGAGGATATTTGGACACTTGAAACTTGGATATTGGAGGGCACACTTAAAGGAACAAGGGGCCACTTGTATCATCAAGAGAGGCCTTGTGGATTGAGAGAAAAGATTTTTTTATGTGTTTATGGGGGTGAAAAGGGCTAGAAGGTCAAGTTGAACTTAGTTGAAGGACCCCCTTGGAAGGGCTGGTCATTTCCCCTAGAGAAGGTATAAAAGGAGATGAGGAGGATCCTCATTCTTACATCCAAGTGCAACAAATCATAGAAACATATCATTTGAACTAGGCCACAGATCTGAGGACCCCAATGAAGGAGAAGAGAGCATTGATTTGTGCCTTTTCATAATTATTTGGATGGTCGAGTACAAACAAGGCAAGTCAAGTACTTTGGGAGCAATTATGGGTTATTGTGCGAGGATTTTGGAGGATAATTTCTATGTTTTTGTAGGCTACATATCCATACGATTATTATAGAGAGGGATGAAGTATGTAGTGGTTGTTTAGAGGGATTGAAAGTCTTGAAACCATTACAGATTAGTCCTCAAGGGGAAACGAGTGGGGGTAGCTTACAAGTTGAGGAAGCCCGCAACTGAGGAGTGGGTTTTGGGAGGAAGAAATAAGGATGACATGGACTAATATCAAATATAATGAGAACACAAGCCCTACAACAGAGGTACACCATCTCATTAGGTATGTTGATGTGTTTAAGTTGAATGGTTGCTAGAAGATAGATAGTCCTAGAGAAGGACAAATTGTACTGGGTATATTAAGGCTATTGGAGGGTAGAAAGTAGGTGCCCAAGGAGGCCCTAAGTGTAGACCAGAGAAGGATTTTAGATCTTCTAGGAGAGGTAGTGTTTTGGAGCAACTGAAGCGTTAACACCTTGAAGGACAAAGGATAGCTTGGTGAGTAGTTGAATCAACCCAAGTTCATTATCGGAGAAGGACATTTGACAGTGATAGGTGGAAGCCCTCTGACCCAAAGTTTGTACTCAATTGAGTAGTATAGAAAGGAAATAGAGGGAAAATTTCCCAAAGGAGTTGAGGAGCAACAATGGGTAGTCTAGAGCTGTTAAGAAACTGAATTGTGAACAACTCAACCAGAGTCCCTATGTCTTAAGTCATTGATGGATGAATGGTCATCTAGAGGGAAGATTGGAGAGGAATTTTTAGTGACCTAAATGAGTTGGACCATTGATAGAGGCAATGTTGTAGATTGGGAGAAAAAGGACCAGCAGGTGTGTTCAGGGTATGATCAAGATAGATGTGATTGTCGACTACATCAACTAGACGATCAATGTATCTTGTTCAAGGAAGTTTGTTTTTCATAGTTGTTGACAAAAATCCCTAATTTGTATTCTTGTATCAGTGTATATCTGAGGTCCATTATACTGGTACTGTAGCCTTATACAATTGTATTATAATTTGTTAATATAACGAAGTTGGGTTGTTGAAAATTGTAAAAGGTTTTCTATTTTGTGCACTAGTTGGTTTACTATTGTTTATATTCTGCTATGCAAAGTAGTTTGTTGTGGAATTTAGATTAGTTATATTTTTAGAGATTCTAAGACCCTAACCTAGATTCTCTAGTGCCTTGGAAAAACAAAATGGTATCAAAGCTACTTTGAAGGGATAGAAAATCAGAGTGGTGCAGCAGAAGCGTGGTGGGCCCATACAATTGGCACTTGGAGATTGGAGGGCGCCCTTAAAGAATAAGGGGCCACTTGTAGCACAAAGAGAGGCCATGTGTATTGAGAGAAAACAATTTTTATGTGTTTATGTGGGTGAAAAAGGCTAGAATTTCAAGTCAGCCTTAATTGAAAAACCCTCTTGGAAGGGCTAGTCGTTTCCCTTAGAGATAGTATAAAAGCAGATGAGAAGGGGCCACATTCTCACATCGAAGTGAAACAATTCATAGAAACATATCATCTTAACTAGGTTGCATATATTAGGACCACAATGAAGGAGAAAATAACATTGATTTGTGTCTTTTCATAATTGTTTGGAGGGTCAAGTATAGAAGAAGGTAGGACAAGTACTTTGGGATAAATTTTGGGTTGTTGTGCAGGGTTTTTGGAGGATAATTTATATGTTTTTGTAGGTCATGGATCCCTATTATTATTATAGAGAGGGCCAAAGCCTATAGTGGTTATTAATAGGGGTTGAAAGGCCTAAAACCATTGGATATTAGTGCTCAAGAGGCAACAAGTGGGTGCAGCTTGCAAGTTGAGGAAGGTTGCAATTGAGGAGTGGGTTTTGGGAAGAAGAAATAAGCTTGAAGTATACTGATATCGGTCCTAAAAAAACCATAAATCCTACAACAGAGGTACAAAAGCTCATGAGGTATATTGATGTGTTTAATTTTAATGGAAGCTAGAGGATAGATAGCCTTACAGAAGGACAAATTGTATTAGGTGTCTTAAGGATATTTGAGGGCAACAAGTAAGTGCCCAAGGAGGCCCTAAGTGTAGACCAGAGAAGGATTTCAAATATTCTAGGAGAGTTAGTGTTTTGGATTAGCTAAAGTGTTGACACCTTGAAAGACAATGGAAATTTAGGTGAGAAGTTGGATTAGCCCAAGTACATTGTTGGAGAAGGACATTTGAAAGTGATAGGTGGCAGCCCTTCGGCCCAAAATTTGTCTTCATTGGAGCGGCACAGGAGGGAAATAGAGGGAAGGAATCTCAAAAGAGTTGACGAGCAACAGTGGGCAATATAGAGTTTTTCATAAACGAAGTTGTGAACAACTCAATAAGAGTCTCTATGTGTTGAATCATTGATGGACGAATGATCAACTCAAGGTCTGGAGAGCTTTGTTTAGTGAACTAAAGGAGCAGGACCATTGATATAGGTAGTGTTATAGATTGGGAGTAGAAGGGTCAGTAGGTGTGTTCAGGGTACGATCAAGGCAGATGTGATTGTCAACTACATCACCTAGATGGTCAATATATCTTGTTTAAGGAAATTTGGTTGTCATAGTTATTGACAACAAGCCCTAGTTTGTATTCTCATATCAATGGATGTATGAAGGCAATTATCCTTGGTATGGGAGCCCTAGACAATTGTATTACAATTTGTTAATATAACAAAGTTGGTTTGTTGAAAATTGTAAAAAGTTGTCTATTTTGTGCACTAGTTGAATTATTGTTGTTTATATTCTACTATGAAAAGTAGTTTGTTGTGGAATTTGGATTGATAGTGTCAGAGGTTCTAAGACCCTAACCTACATTCTCTAATGTTGTGGAAAAACAATAGGGATTAAGGGATATCTCAATGACAACCATAAATTAAAAATTATAAATGCAATAAAGAACCAAAAATGTTCTCTTTGGGTTACCTTTGGAGGCAAAGCTGCTAAGAAACTCTTAGAGCTTCAAGCCTCATATCGAATGTTGTGCTAGAACAATTGGTCATTAATAACTCAAGATAGATAACTTCATTGAGGACTAGAAAAAGAATGCATAAGAGAAATTCCGTGTCTAGATTTTTTAAAGTAATGGATCCCTTGATTCCTTCACATCAAACATGACTTGGAGAAATTGAGGTGGGCGTTGGAGTAACTACAACAAGAACCTAGAAAGAAATAATATTCATAATCTTGAAAATGAAATTCTTCCACTAATAAGTAATCTAATATATTATATATATATAGTATATATATATATATATATATATATATATATTATATATATATATATATATATATATATATATATATATATATATATATATATATATATAACTTGAATAAGTTTGAACCCTCTAAATGCTCACTATAAATCCTATGAATGACTGTAAAGAGCGACTAAGAAACCCAAGGCTAGCCCCTAGGTTATTTTTATACTAAGGTCTTTCATTAGTCCAACCCTAAAATCAAGGCCCTTCATTCTAAAATCTAGATCTCTTATTAAACTTGATCTCATGAATCAACAATTTGAGTGAGTAAGTTGGATAGAAGGTGAGAGTATGAAATCCCCTTTTTCCTCAATATGTGCTAGAGAAGAAATATCTTCCTAGTTCAACTTGCTAGGAGTTACCCATGCATATATTTTCATCATCACGAAATCAATCAAAAGTAAGTAAATGCTACACACTTTATCATTGAACTCAAACCATTCATAATTTAATTCCATGAAACCATATTTTATATTCATCATGGTAAAAAATCTTGGTTTATCAAGTACAAGAGAACATCAACATATGTGATAGTTGGGCCTCATGGTCTACAATGTGGAGGCATATCACTATTAATAAGAAGAAAAAGTGAGATTGAATGATGGTGGAAACGCACCACCACTCCTTCCTTCTTATAGCAAATTATATAAGGGAGGCAATGAGGAAAGTGCACAGACTCAACATGCACCAATTCTTACAATAAGTAGCAAAGAAATCAAATGGAACAAGAAGAATACCAAGAAATATGCATAAGTCAATTCCTCCCTTGTTTGTTACTACCATAGGAATAAAGGCCGTAGTATTAATAACTATATTTCGTATCAAAAGCATGTTCATTATATGGGAATAAAGGTCATATTGAGGAATCTTGTTGGGTGAAGCAAGCCGTGTGAACAAGCCTAAATTTTTTTAGAGGAAGATTGGAAAGAGGGTTTGTCTAATAAAATAGAAAACACAAAGGAACATGGAGAATAAGTGCATTTCAAATGATTCATATATATCAAAGAATTTTTGACACCATTGCCAGTTAAGTGGATTGTGGGAAATAACATGTTGGTGTCTTTATTTGGAGCATCATCACCCTAGCAATCGCACAACCAAGAGAAGGGTGTGGAGAGTGAAGTCTAAATGGAATGAAGAGTTAATTCATATACCCCCAACCCAAGGAGTTGAAACTATCTAATGAGTTAGACTAATAAAGGAGATCAATATCATCAACAATGTGAATAACAAGTTGATTCCAACATCAAGGACAACCATACTTCAATTATTTCTTTTGATACTACAACAATCTTGGAGATGTGCCAAAAATCAATGCATGAAGGTAAATGACCTTGCAGATTCTTTGGAACTCCATGACTGTCATTGAATAAAATACAATCCATATAATTCCTGATGGTTTTGTTTTCATATGTAAGTTTTCACTCCAACTAACATTGCTAATATATGGATTATTTTGTAACATCAAAGAATTATTTCCATGTTGAAATCAATTGAGCCTAGTAGAAGAGGGTAGAGCACAATTCCTGTTATGGATTTGCTACATGATGGCTTACGCTTGTTAGGATCTCACTAAACAAGTGATTTAGAATGGATTATTGTATAATTTATCATCTATCTTGGTACTTTTTAGGTGAAAATTTGGAGGAATTGGCTTATAGGGCCCATCTTAGCGAAAGGCCCCCAATTTGGAAATTTTGGGTATGGAACTTTCGAGAGCTAGTTTGAAGCATTAAATTGCACTTTTTGGTCTAAGATCTATGAGCATAGCTCTTGACCCCTCTATGTTGTTCTACAATTGATATACTTCCAATGATTTAAAATCACTCCAATCAAAGCTTGTGTATAAAACTTATGCCTCCTACAAGTTGACCCACCTTATTGAAAATCATGATATCAAGTGGATGCCATGTCAATCCCCATTGTTCACAAATCTAGAGTTAGTCGCTTTTGAAATTTCAAGAAGATTCTAGAAGGTCAAAAACCATAACATTAATTGAGATTTGAAGCATGTAAAAACCCTAACATTAATTAAGGATTGAGGCATGTAAAAACCCTGACACTAATTAAGGTTTGAGGCATGTGAAAACCTTAACCCTAGTCCTAGATGGCTAATATGATATGTTAAATATTGGGATACTAGGAAGAGAAGGGATTCCATTCATTTATCATTTTACCAATTCCATAGTTGAGCGAAGAATATAGGAGTGGGATTTGAGAGCATAACATAGGGCATAGAATATTTTGTAGTAGTCATTCAAACCACATTGTCACGAGAGTAAAGTATGGGCCTCACCCTCTAGTTGGGTTTTCTTCCATATTGGGTTTCCAAGTAAAAGCTTGTGTTCGTTTTTATGGAAGGGGTGTTCATTTTCTTGTTCTTTCATTTTAAAATTTCAATTTTTTCATAAATTTGAGAATTAATCTATTAATAATAAATTTGTGGTCTAAGGAAATAAATTGCATAGTAAAATATTTTAGAATATTACAAGATTTGTTGTGACAAAATATTCTAGTGGAATATACTCGACAATTTACAAATCAACAAGAAAAGGTCAAATTTTTACTTTGATTTCATTGGTTGTTAACGTGGACCATCTCCACGTCTAAGAACAAAAGGGACTTGCATGTTAAAGCTTGGAGTGAATTCCAATTGAAGAGTTTAGATCTAAAGATTTCTTAGAGTTGAGACTCTATGAGTAGACTTCTGTACCACAAGGGCAAGTGAGTTAGGACCTAGTCCATAGATAAATCCATAGTGAGAACCAAATATAGTAGTTCCACAACTATGAACTAGAGCCAGAGATAGAGCCAAATATATAACCAAGAGTTAGAGTTAAGATCCATGTGCAATAGAAGAAAACACAAGACATATTGATCTAAATTAGTTTCCTCTAAACTTTAGGAGACCAAAAATGCCCTCAATTGAGGGGAAATAACTAAAATGGATCCAAACAAAATGAATGGTTGTAATACTTAGTACCAAGTGAAATTTTACAATTCATGATGGTCAAATTAAAAAAGGAAAAGACAACACAAGCTCTAAAAATTATATGAAAGAAAATGAAAATAAATAAATAAATGAGAAACATAGAAAGGAATTAGGAGAGAAAAAAAATAATAAGAAATGAAAGGGAAAGTAAAGTTTTGCCTTCAGATTTTCCATTGCCCTCCAATTCTCCAATAATTTCTTATAACTTGACTTGGAAAAGGTATTTTTTGGTAACACAAAAGAATGCAAAGAAAGAGAAGTTGTGTGGATTGTTAAATGGCCATAGAGGTGTGAGCTACATTTTAATTAGATATTGTCCGTAATGTCCCCATCCACATAAGAGACATAGGGGGATGATTCTGCTAGCCTAACTAAGTTTGTATAGGCTAGGATGGGAAAATTAATCAAGGGAACATAATTTGTCTATGAGAAAGCCTTATAAAAACTAAAGGGGGGAAAAGAGGACATGGTTCCTAGGATAACAAAAAGTCACTTTTAAATTATAAAGTGAGGAAACCCATTAAAGTGACTTTATTAAAATAAAAGGGTAAAAAGGTGGCAAAAGAGTCAATTAGGTATAAAAGGGGAAAATGAAGAGTCTCTCCTCACTCTTGCATTTTCTCACTTGAAAATTATAATTTTGGAGAGTCCTTGAGAAAGAGACTAGGGTTTTTGGAAACACTCATTCTAGTTGTTAGTTTCAGAGTTGAAAATATACACCCTAGCTAGTACTAGAGTGGGATCACTTAGATCCTAACATTGTGCTTCATTGTGAACAAAGAAGAAGACATGGACAGAAAGGAGTAATTTAGAGGTTTTATCTGTTGATTTTATAACCTGACTTTTGGTATTCTATATTATCTTGATAGGTTAAGTTCACACATTCCAAGAGGTTGAGTTCTATCTCTTCTAGAGGGTCGAGTTCTACCATTTATAAAGGGGTCGAGTTATGATATATAAAGACCCTAAGTCACGTTTCTTCTCGAGGTCCAATTTTGAGTCTATTAGGAGGGTCAAGTTATACCCTTTTGTTGGTTGAGTTATAGATAGTTTGAAGAAGTCAAGTTGTTGTCAAAGGTGACCCCTATCTTGAGTTGAAATCTGCTTGTTGAAGGGGGTCATGGTTTCCATTTGTATTAGGCTGAGAACAACATTCAAAAGGGACAACGAATAGTTATTCTAATAGAGTTGAGTTCCATATTTCTATGGGTCAAGTTACAATCAGTGTGTGGAGATTGAATTTGTTGATTTCAGGGTTTGATTTTGTTATATGGAAGTTTTACTACCATTCTCAAATTATTTGATATATTCATGAAGTTTGTACCAACAATATGTAACAATCATTTACAACATTTTTTTGTGGTAAAGCTTGTTGATATTTCTTGTTATATTTGTCCTAAAAGTGTTATAACATACTCTAATTCGTGGTATGTGTTATTTATGAGTTTAATACAAGTGATAGGTTGTTGTGTATAAGTATCTTTTGGAATTTATTTAGTACCATGTATATTTATTTTGAATACAATATGAGAAAAGTACACCTATATCCATATGCATTCAAATTGTTTGATAAAACGGTTCAATTAAAAACTCAACCAAAATCAGAAAATTTAGTGGGGAATTTTGAGATATCCTAGGGGGTATCTTATAGTGGTATCATGGCATAGTATTAGAAAACTATGGGGTTTGAAGGGAAGTTTATAATAGTAGTTGATGAGTTTTGAATACCACCCATACATTACTTATAAGAGACACTACAAGGTTAGAGAATCCACTCCAAACTCAAAGGAAGAAGAAATTTATGAAAGAGAAGAAGAGGAAGAAGAAATTCTTGAAAGAGAAGAAGAGGAAGAAGTACAGTTTGAAAAGGGTGAGACATTCATGGGAGATAGAGAGAACCAAGAATTCAATAGTTTGGTTATCATCCCAAATGATATGGCTAAGGGCCAGAAAGTGATAGTGGAGTTGATAGGGATATTAGGGGAACAACAAAAGAAATATATCATTAACGATGAAGGGTCACATAGTGGAGAAGGTATACATGCATGCTTAACCATGAAAATCCACCCTTTGATATACATTAAGTCATTTAGACCCACCCTCGGATGTGGGTGTTTAAACAGCTATCACTTTGGATGGGACAGAGGTGGCGCGAGGAGGCACGACACTTGTGCACCCAATACAGCATGATCAACCGGTTCATAAATGAAGGCTCTCGGAATTTGGTGTATGCAGAGTTCACTTGCTTATTGCTCATCGGCTTTGATACTCCACCCCCATCTGGCACCCTGGTTCATGTGCTTGCACGCACCGGCTCGATTCAAACCTTGGCTCCATTCACTGCAGCAGTTATGTTGGATGATTCTCGAGACCTAAAGGAGATTGATGTTTTAAGGCTCAATTATGAGCAGAGGAGGAGCAAATCCTGGTGATTCACTCGCAGAATTCTCCAAAGTCTGGTTGGAGCTCCAACTTTGGCATTATTTATGCAGGTCTCATCCTCACTGATGCTTATGGTGGAATGAACGGGGAGGCGACTCTGTATCCAAGCTCTAGTCTTACGGCAGAGCTGCCTCCATCCTCCTTTTGGTTTTTATCCTAGGCACCAGGCCTACGTATTGTAGTTTTCCTGTTTTCTACTAGCCTGGTCTTTGTGGTCACGTGCTCCACTGGCTTTGTCATCGTCGTTGCCCCACCTCACTCTCTTACCACTGCTTCGGTCATCCCGATGCCTCACCGTCGCCATCGAATGAGGTCTCGACGAGGTCAGCTTAGGCGGGTGCCTTCCAGCCCGTCTACCGAGTCGCCCTCCCCTTCAAGCAACTTCTCTATTGGGCATTATCCTCGCACTTGAAGTGGAAGAGGGCATCCCTCATATGGCTCTACGCTCTTCACCTTCTGCAGCGCTCTGAATCATCCAAGAATCACGGCACATATTTCAGTGGTATTCCAGGGGGAAGCCCAATAGGGAGAGTCGAGTTCCTATCAGGAGGGCCCGGGATCTGTTTCTGTTCCGACATCGAGCATCCAGTTGGAGATTGGCAAAGAGTCTTTGCAGGTTCCTAAGGCACCAGCCAGCAGCGCTCCAAACGTGGCTATGGTGCCGGTCGACCCTGGTCCATCCAACTCAGCAGCAGCTCCTGAAGGGAACATGTATGATACAGGTTGATGCCGGATTATTGAAGAACCTCCTGATGTTTAGCTTGTTTTTTGTTTTCATGATAGCTCGACAGGCGGCCCATACTATTGGGCATTTTTTTGTTCAGATGGTGATATGGAATTTCAGCTTTTCTTTTGTATTTTGTAAACTCAGTAAAAGGTTCAAGACTGAGGCAATCTCATTCCATGTCTATCTTGACACCTTTGCCTCTCTTCAGGGTAATGTATCTAACTTCGGTCTCGCTGTAATTTTATTCCCCTTTTTGTTAATAAACTTAACTTACTTTAAAAAAAAAAAGTCATTTAGACCCACTATGCCACAATTTTTAAACGAGATAGTTTTTGGGCAAGTGGATCAAGTTGATTAGGATGGGCTTTTTGGGGCATATTTGGAGGTATATAGGAGGTAGCGAAAAATCTTTCAAGCTTTCATGACTTTCACAAACTTCTGCAACCTCGAGATGAGAAAAAATCCTAAAGTACTAAGAGGGCTATGAAGCAAAACAAAGAGCCACAAAAAACACTGGGGAAAGTGGCCCTCTTATGTTTTTATGGATCCTCAAAATGGTCAACTAGATCATAGGTTCATAAGTTGGACACATATTTCTAGCTCAATTAAATGACAAAAGAAAATGTCATTAATTTGGCTACTATGCATTTGGATGGTGAGGCCCATGAATGGTGGTACCATGGGTTAGTGACTTTGGGTCATGCTAGAATAACCACATACAAGGAGTTTACAGAGAATCTCAGTGAATGATTTAACAAGAAGGACCCATAGTTTCATTATAGAGAGTTGGCATGGCTCAAGCTAACTAGTAGTTCGAGGGCATATATCTTAGAATTTCAGAGGTTGGTGGTGATAGTCACTGACAAATTCAATGCATGGTTGGTGATGTTGTTTGTTGAGGGGTTATCTGAGCCTTTGTGTGGTTGGGTTAAGGATTACAATCCTACCGCTCTATAGGATGCAGTTAGTAGGGCTAGAGACATACAAGATGTTTCTCTTAGAAGAATATTTCCTCCCAAATCATCTTTCCCCCAGAAGAACAAAATAGTTAATCCCTTTTAAAAAAGTGGACTGGGAAACCAAAGATGGAAGAGGAGACCTAGAAAGAAATGAGGAAGAAAAATATATGTTTAAGGTATTAGGATCCTTGAGCACCAGGGTATAAATGTGCAGGGAAGGAAAAGGATGGAAATGGCCATTACATTAAGGTCTATTCAAATAGTGACAATGATGAGGAGGATGAGGAGCCATGACAAGGGCAGATACGAGAGCAAGGACACTAAGCAATAGGTGAGAAGATACCACAAGTTGGGGCTAAAGGACCTATTATTACATCCATGTTAGGACTTCCCATATACTACACCTTCAGATTCAGGGGAGTTTTATTGGGACATAAGGCAAAAGTGTTAATTGATAGTGGGGATTCCCACAAATTTAAAGATGCAACTATGGTGGATCGAAGGGACATTCCAATAGAGGAGTTTGATGGCTTTATAGAAGTTATACCGACTATTCATCAGATGGATCCCAAAGATGAAAATAACCATGGGGAATTACACATTGACAAATTACTTCTTTGTGGTGGAGGTACCAAAAACCAATGTGGTAATCAAAGTTCAGTGGATTGACTCCATTGGGATATACATTATTGATTAGAAGAGGATGGAGATGGATTTCACAAATAATGATGGTAAAAAGGTAGTATTGTAGGCCATGGTTTAGTAGCCACCCAATATAGTTTCATCTCATAGCATGGAGACAATATTGTGGCATGGGGACATAGAGTGGGTTGTTGAGTGCTACATTTCTGACATGAAGCCACCAAATCAACCTCAACAACATCTTGATGATATCTAGGTATTGCTTCATAAACATTAAAAAAAAAATTATGATATTCCTCTAGGTAGACCACTAGATAGAGGTTTTGAGCATGTCATAGAGTTAGAGGAGGGGGCACGTAGTCATAACCAACCCCTATAGTCATCCCAAGGTATACAAGGATGCAATCGAGAGAATGATCAAATAATTTTTGTTTTTGGGCTACATTCATCCTAGTTCTAGCCCCTTTGCCTTTTCAGTATTGTTGGCCAAGAAGAAAGATGACATCTTGAGGATGTGTATTGATTACCGGTAATTTAATAAGAAAAAAATAAAAAAATTGGTATCATATTCCAAGGATTGAAGGGAGAAAAGTACTTCTCAAAGATATATCTTCACTATGGATACGATAAAATCAGAGTTTGGTAACATGATATCTCGAAGACTACTTTTCGATGCCATTATGGGCAGTATGAATTTTTGGTTATGCCATTTGGGCTAACCAATGCCCTTGCTACATTTCAATCCTGTATGAACCATGTGTTCATTAAATAATTGCAGAAGTATTTCTTGGGTTTCTTTGATGACATACTCATCTACAACAAGACTTGGGAGGATCATCTCAGGCATTTGGATATTGAGGTGTTTGGAATTATGGAAGAACAACAACTCTATACAAAATATTCCAAATGTGAGTTTGGTATGACTAATATGCTTTACCTCGGGCATGCAATTGGGAAAAATGGGGTCTAGGTACAGCAAGAGAAAATCATAGCAAGCAATGAGTGGCCTACCCCAAAGAATGTGGCAGAACTAAAAAGCTTCCTAGGCCTCTATACCTATTACAGTAAGTTTCTTAATGGGTTCTCATAATTGAAATCACCTTTTATAGACCTCACTAAGAATGGAGCTTGTAGTTGGGCAAACAAGGCACACATGACTTTTGAGAGGATGAAATAGGTGATGAGTCCATTCGCTTTGCTTTCTTTTCCAGACTTCGCTCAACCATTTGTGCTTGATTTTGATGCTTTAAGGACTAGGATAGGAGTTGTATTAATGAAAAATAACCATCCCATTACTTTTGAGAGCCAAAAAATCAAGGAATATGAGTTGAATTACTCAATAAATGATAAGGATTCATACAATACTTGTTGGGGAAAATATTTAAGGTGAAGACAACTCAAAACATCTTAAGGTTCCTCGTGGAGTAGAAAGACATGAGTGAGAGTCAACAAAAATGGATCAACAAACTTCAAGCTTTTGATTTTGAGATTGAGTATGTTAAGCATAAGAACAATGTGGAAATTGACACCCTTTCCAAAATGCCACCCACTCTCTATCTCATGGAGATTTCAACGAAATGGAAATCCCTTTTACTAGTTAAGTACTCCAAGAACAAGTTTGCTTGTGATAGACTCGATGTACTCAATTAGGGTGATAAGTACCATGTTGTTGATGATACCATCTATTAAAAGGACATGATCTACCTAGTACATGAATACCAACTTAAGGAAAGAATCATGTAGGCAACACACAACTCACCACTGGCAGGGAACTCTGGGTAATTGAAAAGCTACAGGAAGACAGGGAAAAATTCACATGGAAGGACCTTAAGACAAATGTATTGATATTGATGAGGGAGTGCAACACTTTCCAACAGAATAAAGTAGAGCACACTCATCTTATAGGAATATTCTAGTCACTCCCCATACCAAAGCATATATGGAAATGAATTTCTATGGATTTCATTATCGATTTACCTCAAGTGCAGGGGAAGGACTACATTTATGTCATGGTTTATTGGCTCATAGAGTTTGCACAATTCTTTGCCATACATTCCCAATATTCGGCGTCATAGGTGCCAAAGTTATTTTGTAGGTAGATATTTTGATTATGAGAATTGCAAAAGACCATTTTCACTGACAGGGACAACATGTTCATTGGGGGGTTTTGGAAATAATTGTTTAGGTTGGTTGGGACAAAGTTAATGTCGAGTTCTAATTACCATTTTCAAACTGATGGGCATGCCGGGATAGTCAACAATGGTTGGAGGGCTATCTAAGAAACTATGTGTCAAGCCAACAAAAAGCTTAGATAAAGTGGTTGCACTTGGGAGATAATTGATTAACACCACTTATAACATGTTGATTGGGATGAATCCCTTGACAACCTTGTATGGATATGATTCGCTAACATTTGTAGATTAAGTTTTTGAAGACAATAGGGTGCCTATAGCTAAGGATTGGTTAAGAAAGCTAAGACATATTGTGTCTCCTTGAATATAATTTGTAGATGGCTCAGGATCAACAAAATATTTATGAAAATAAGCATTGAGTGGACCATGGATTCGATGTTGGGAACCTGGTATATCTTCATATGCAAACCTATCACAAGCATCACTTAAAAGGATGGGGGAAGAGAAATTGTAATCCAGATTCTATGGACCCTATAGGATTGTGAGGAGCATAAAAGAGGTGGCCTATGAGATGGAGCTTTCATAGGGGTGTAAGATACACAATATCTTCCATGTTTCTTGCCTCAAGAAGGCCCTGCGACAACACATTGTCACTTCTACTAAGCTTCCACCATTGGATGAAGAATGGGAGTTGATTATGGTCCCTGAGGAAATTTTGGAGGAAAGGGAGTGAAAGATAAGAAATAGGAACATTAAAGAATACCTGGTAAAATGGAAATATTTTCCTGTCAAAGACACCACTTGGGAAGGAAAAAAGGTCCTCCAACATCCAGGATTGAAGTTGCTTTAGGACAAGCAATATTGATGGGGAGGACTGTAATGTCTGCATCCACTTAGGAGACATAAGGGCATGATTCAAATAGCATAAATAACTTCCCATATGTTAGGATAGAAAATTTAAACAAGGGAACACAATTCACCTAGGAGAAAACCTTATGAAAGCTAAAGGGGGGAAAGGGGACATGGGTCCTAAGCTAACCATTAGGGGAATTTTGAGGTCTAAAATGGGCCTCCTAAGAAAATGGACAAACAAAGTAAAATTTATAAGAACCAATGGGATTCAAGATGATGATGTCAACCATGGGGGATCATTCACCATTTTTTGAGTACAAAAGTAAAAAGATTAAAAAATAATAAAATAATAAAACTACTTTTTCGAGCGGTAACACTTGTTAGATGTAGAATTTGATTCCTCATCCAAAGAGTACCGATGTTGCATACTTTCAATGGACCCTACTACACGGAAAATGAGAAATACATGGAAAAACATGATTGCAATCATGTTTTTCATGTATTTCTCATTTTTCGTGTAGCGGGGTCCATCGAAAGTATGCAACATGGGTAATCATGAGGAATCAAATTCTGCATCCAACGAGTGTTACCGCTCAAAATTTGAGTAAACCCATAGGGAGATAAGTTGAAAATACGAGTTGAAAAAAATAGTTTTTCTTTTCTCCCTCTAAAATTTGATGGTGTAATCTAATCTTATTTTAATATTTCCACTATTGTTTTATAATTTCCTTAGGAGGCCCATTTCTTCCCTAATGGATAAGTCACTTTTAGACTATAAAGTGAGAAAACCCACTAAAGTGAATTTATTAAAATAAAATGGAAAAAGGTGGCAAAAGAGTCATGTGAGTTATAAAAAGCGGAAAATGAAGAGTCTCTTCTCATTCTTGCATTTTCTCACTTGAAAATTAGAACTTTGGAGAGCTCTCTAGAAATAGACTAGGTATTTTGGAAACCCTCATTCTAGTTGTTGGTTTTAGTGTTAAAACTATATGCCATAATTAGTTCTAGAGGAGGATCACTCAGATTCTGACATTGTGCCTCTTTGTGAACAAAGAAGAAGACATCGGCAGAAAGGAGTAATTTAGAGTGTTATCACCAAAAGATTGATCATCTAGCCTAAGTTATTAGATGGGATCGAAGTATACCATGTAAAGCCAATTTTACCCTAGTAAATTGCTTTCACTGTGAGAAATTACTTAATAAACCACCTTTATTAAGTAATTTATAGTCAAACCCATGAAGAATAATTAAATAAATCATTATTTATTTCATTTTCTTCTAGGAATAATTAATTTAACCACTACTTTATTATTATTCCTTGTCAAATTTGACCTAATCATGAAAAATAAACAAATAAATCATTATTTATCTTATATTTCTCTAAGAATAATGAATTAATCACTAATTAATTATTATTCTTTGTTAAATTTGACTAGATCCCTTAGGAATAATTAAATAAATCCTTATTTATTTATTATTCCTTAACTAATTCATTGAGATGATAAATAAATCATTTATTTATTTATTATTTCTAAATAAAAGTTTAAATACATTTCCCCCATAACAAATATAATAAAATATTCCAAGTGGTTATTCTGAGAATGGGATCAATAATATTTTATTATTGCTCATTATTCGAGGATAACTCAATATTTTGTTATAAATAGAAGGTTTTCATTGTTGCACTCACTTAGAAAACCCTTCTATTTATAACAAATATTGAGTATCCTCGAATAATGAGCAATAATAAATATTATTGATCCATTCTCAGAATAACCACTTGGAATATTTTTATTATATTTGTTTAGGAGGGAAAAGTATTTAAGCTTTTATTTAGAAATAATAAATAAATAAATTATTTATTTATCATCTCAAATGAAATAGTTAAGAAATAATAAACAAATAAGGATTTATTTAATTATTCCCAAGGGATTTAGTCAAATTTAACAAAAAAAAAGATAGATAATGATTTATCTGTTTATTTTTCATGATTGGGTCAAATATGACAAGGAATAATAATAAAATAGTAGTTAAATTAATTATTCTAGAAGAAAATCAAATAAATAATGATTTATTTAATTATTCTTCATGGGTTTAACTACAAATTACTTAATAAAGGTGGTTTATTAGGTAATTTCTCATAGTGAAAGCAATTTACTAGGGTAAAATTGGCTTTACATGGTATACTTCAATCCATCTAGTAACTTAGGCTAGATGATCAATATTTTGGTGATAACATAGAAGTGTTATTTATTTATTTTATAACATGAATTTTTGTATTCTATATTCTCATGACAAGTTAAGTTCACACATTCCAAGAGGCCGAGTTCTATAACTTCTAGAGGGTTTAGTTCTTCCATTTATAAAGCTACCAAGTTTTGATATATGAAGAGGTCGAGTCTTGTTTCTTCTTGAGGGCCAAGTTTGAGTCTATTAGGAGGGTCAAGTTCTACCCTTTTGTTGGACGAGTTACAATTAGTTTGAAGAAGTTGAGTTATTGTCAAAGGTGACATCTATCTTGTGTCGAGCTTTGCTTGTTTAAGGAGGTCGTGGTTTCCACTTGTATCAAAATGAGAACAACATTCAAAAGGGACAATGAAAATTTATTCTAAGAGGGTCGAGTTCCATCTTTCTATGGGTCGGGTAACAATCAATGCATGGAGATTGAGTTTGTTGATTTTGGAGATTGAGTAACAATCAATGCATGGAGATTGGGATTGAGTTTCTTGAAGCATCACATTCCACAATAAAGGTTTTTGTGAAGTCCGGTGTAGCTAAGGCAGGTACTTGGCACATTGCCTCTTTAAGATGTTTGAAGGCCTTTGTTGCTTCTGGAGTCCATGAAAATGCATCTTTCTTCAATAGTGTTATTAGAGGTGTTGCTATTCTCCCATAATTCTTAACAAACTTGCGATAATACCTGGTCAACCCGAGAAATCCTCGCAGATGCTTTATGGATGTGGGGATTCTCCATTCCTTAATGGCTTTAATTTTGCTAGGGTCTACCTGAACTCCTTCATGAGATACAATATGACCCAGATATTCCACCTCTTGGACTCCAAAGAAGCATTTGGATCTTTTTGCATATAATTGTTTCTCCTCCAATAGTTGTAGCACGCTGTCAACATGTTCAACATGATCCTTCCAAGGATTGTTGTAGATTAGTATATCATCAAAAAATACTAACACAAATTTTCTAAGGAATGCTTTGAAAATTGAATTCATCAAACCTTGAAATGTTAAAGTGCATTGGTAAGGCCAAAAGCATGACCAAAAATTCATAATGACCCTCATGAGTTCTAAATGTTGTTTTTGGAATGTCCTCAGTCTTCATTCAAATTTGATGATATCCTGAACGAAGATCCAACTTGGGGAAGTAAATTGATCCATGCAATTCATCCAGTAATTCATCAATGACAGGAATGGGAAACTTATCTTTAATAGTGAGCTTGTTGAGCTCCCTATAATCCGGACACATGCGCCATGATCCATCCTTCTTGTGCACCACTACTACTGGAGCAGAGAAAGAACTTTGACTCGGTTGAATTATACCAGCCTCTAGCATTTCTGCAACCATACATTCAATTTCACTCTTTTGGACATAGGGATATCTGTACGGCCTGATGTTTGGAGGAACACTTCCTGGAATTAGATGAATGCATGATCATGATCACGAATAGGTGGGAGACCTTTGGAGTCTCAAATACCTTGGAATGATTGTCCAAGACTATTTGGAGATCTGGAGAAATAGATGATTCCAATGTGGAAACATCTAGCGAACATAATTGTGCAATTACACCTTTTTGTTCCTTTTTAAGAAGCTTTGTCATACCATTAGAGCTGATTATCTTTCCTGGTTTCCCTGCAATACCTCTTAATACAAATTCCTTTCCTTCCATAGAAAATTTCATGAAAAGTTATTGAAAATTAAAAGCTATTGTACCCAAGGATTGTAGCCATTGGACTCCTAGTACAACATTGTACCTCCCATTAGAATGGAAAGCATTGGGCTTAGTCAATTTAATATGTCCCACGGATAGCTTGATATTATGGCACTTTCCAGAGAAATTTTGTTCCTCCATTTGCAATCATCACTTGACACTCTGGTGCTAGGTATAGGAAGCAATTCAATTCTTTTGCTACCCTACAATGAATAAAATTGTGGGTGCTTCCTGAATCAATCAACACTATTACCTTTTTCTTCTTGATTTGTCCTTCTATCTTGATAGTTTGAGGAGTGGTATTCCTGCCAATGCATTACAAGATATGGTCGGATTTATTTCTTCTTCATCTAGGCTTTGTTCCTGGAGTATATCGTCTTCTTTTGACCTTTCTTGCTCCTTTTCTTCTTCCTCTTCACAATCTATGTAGAATAATTTCTTCTCAGCACACTTATGACCTTTAGTGTATTTGCTATCACAACTGTAACAAGCCCTTTTGCTCTTTTTTCTTCCAATTTGTTCTGGTGTCAACCTTATAGGTCTGTGGAGAAGACTAGGGACAACACTTCCATCTTTATAGTTGTGAGTGGTATGCTTCTTGGTTGCCATAATTTTGCTTTCATTTTTCTTGCTAACCTGAATGCCTTCTCTAATGAATCAGGTTCCCAAAGGCGAACATCATGTTGGATATTATCCTTTAAAGACCCTATGAACACATCAATCCTATGCTCCTCTGGATTATCTTTTACCCTTATGTTCAATTTTTGGAACTCCTCAATGTGCTCCATTATTGAACCCTTTTGTTTGAGACTTATCAATTGGCTAAAAAAAGTGTTGCTTTTTGTATCCTCATAATGTGCTATCAATTCTTCCTTAATAATTGCCCAAGTGATAAATTGTTTACCAGAGCAAAGCCATTGATACCATACAAACTGATTTGGTTCCAAATATAAAGTTTCCATACGTACCTTTTGTGTGTTTTGCACATTATTGAGATCGAAAAATTGCTCCATCTGTAATATCCATATTGCGGGATCCTTTCCATCAAACCTCCTCATATCGATTTTTGGAATATGGTGGGTCTTTGATCCAACATTAGAGTCTATGAAATTATGATTAACATTTTTTTTGTTCTCATCATGAGTTTCCTTTACTACCCTTTCACTGTTAGTAAGCATTTCTTGTAGAAACTTTGTTAAATCTGTCTTCAAATCTTTCTTCAAATCTTTCATGCTTGTCTTGAAACCATCCATCTTAGCTTCTACATCTTTCTTTAAACCATCCATCTTAGATTCTGTTGATTTTTGTGCAAGTGACACT